>VWZS01000327.1:562125-862240 GCA_013397075.1 Rhabdornis inornatus
ATTTTTACTATAGCTATTTATTATTTATTATTCCACTTGTATGTGCACTTAGTGACAGCAGCAATGGAAATGTGAATGATAGAGATAGTAAATAATACTCCACTGAATTGCTAGTTTTATTTATTTAAAAAAACCCTGGTTTTGCCACATAAATGAACACTTTCATGAGGACCTTTTTTCTTTAATTTTCTTATTTTTAAAAAAGTTTTGCTGAGAGGATCATATTATTTAGAATACTTTGCTCCATAATGAAAAACTTTAACTTGTTGAATTATGTCAAACAGAAAAACTCAACTCTCCACTATAATTCCTGCAAGCAAAGCTCCTTAAGACTAAGTAATTAAAGTGAGGAAATGAGAGAGCTTAAAGTAACATGTCAGTACAAGGAGATATTTTAAGAAAGTGCTTCATTAAGGGAGTACTCTCAAGGCATTTTTCCAGCATAAATGCATATTCACAAATGTACCAAAAGTGATCTGTTAAAGCACCAGTGCATGTTCCCATTTCCTAGACTCAATCAGGAGAGTGATTTAAAAAGGTGTCTGTGGGTGAGTGGAAGGATACACTGAGTGTGTGAGTGGAAGACCCCATGCAGTCTGTTCCCATCATGTACACTGTATGAGGCCTTGCAGTGTGCTGGGAGCAGTGCCTGCCACCCTGGGCTCCAGCACCTGCATCCCTGCGTGAACTTTTTTGCAGATTGACTAGGGCTGGCTTTTCAAAATCACCCCTGAAATTTCAGCTGCTGGATGTCAAACATGATCTATTTTTTTCAGAAATGCAGATCCTCTGTGCCTGTGATTTGTAGAGTCAGTAATAGCCATGGAACCTGGAGTGTCCACTGAACTGAGTTGTGGATGGGTTTCACAGCCTTGGAGGTTAATATCGGTCTTTTAATATTAATTCCTGGAATTGCAGCCATTTAAATAAAAATATATTATATATATAAAAAAACCCCACACTGAAACCACAATGCTATCAGAAATAATCATAATTTTTTCTGCATTTCAGCTGCCTCCCTGGAATCACAACCTGATTTGGGTTTCTGTTGCAGCTTTATTTGCAAATGTTTGTTTGCTGCCTCCCAATACTCCCAATACTGGTTTCATTGTTAACAATGCCTTGTTAACAATGAAACCAGTAACAGTGCAGTTATTTGCTGTTCAAATATCCCAAAACGCTCTGCCAAACAATAAGTAGGAAATAATTTAATTACCAACTCAAACCAATTGCTCTAGCCTATAGGAAGATTATTTGTCTCTTGTTATGTAGAGTTTCTTTCTCATGGGTCTAGTTATTGGATACCATTAAACAGAAATTGGTACTGAGGTCCCAGATTGTCTTTAACCAGGGTGTTCTATCCCATTTGATCTGAGTAATTAGATGCTGCTGGGCCAAACTTCCTGATGCAGCTTCAATGGAATACTGCTTTCCTTATGTCTAACCCTGATTTATCATAAAGTGTCAGGGATGATAGTCATTGGCAGGATGAACGTGGTGGGAGGAAGACAGATTTCTTATCTAATAAGGCCTAATGTGGTATATGAATTTTAAAAAGCTAGCAGATTACAGCACGTTAGTTTAGAAAAACACTTCTGATCCTTAGAGTGATCCTCCCATATGAAGAGAGCAATAGGAAATACGTTAAGATGACAGGTACTTTTTCAACAAGTAAATAAACTGGTTGAAGTAGGTCACTTATGCAAGGAAGGAATTAGACTTTGGAAACACTTCTTTTTCTAATTCTGGGTTGTGCAATGATATGTAATGAGTGCATCTTTTAAAAAAATGCATGGGGTTTAAGACTTGCTCCAATCTTATATATTTTTCTGATAGAAGACTCTCTGATGATGTGATCTCTCCCCATTTGCAATTTTTTCCTGAAGAATGTTTGTTTCTACTATCTTCCCAGTTATTTTTTTCTTTATTTTGCTTATTATTAATATGTTAGTGATTGGATTAAACAAACCTGAGGGAAACAATCTGCTGCTGCTAGACATAGAAGTGTGGCTAGAGGTATTTCTAGTAATTGTTTTATATACAGTTACCATGGAGACTTGTCTATGTGTTTCAATTTGGTGTGATTGGTGTATGAATTTTAAGATTTTATCTTGTCTGGACACAGGCAAGGCCAAGCTGTGCCCAAAGCAGATGGGATGCTGAGACTATGGAGCCAGGGCAGTGAGGAGAGGGAGTGCAATTCCCAAGGGGTCATTCAGCCCTTGTCATGCACCTCTTTCCCCAGAGCTGTCCCTGGTCACAAATGCACCACATCAGAGCTGTCCATGAGCACAGGCTCTTTTTGGGCAGTAGACATGGCTGCAGAGGTCTGTCTCTGGTTTTGTTTATGGAAGAGCTGGAACCAGGACGTGGTGTCAGCAGATGCCCCTGCACCCACAGGCTTTTGAACTCTCCTGCTCTGCTTGAGTGAAAGCTGACCATCCTCCCCTCTCCCCTCTGGGAAAACAGCTATCTTTTGCCATATAAAAACTGAAAAAAATCAAAACTAAAATAAAATCTGAGGTTTGGGGACAGTCATCTGGTGGGTACCCTGCTGGAAGAAACGAATCAGGGATAGCTGTGGAAGTAGCTAGATTTCGTGGGAGTGAAATATCTGGCTTGAAAGGGAGAAGAAAAGGAAGAAAAGCCAGGGATAGGAAAGTGTAATTAAACTGGCTACCAAGGAAAAAGGCAGTGAGTCCTTGGAGGATTTGCCTGAAGCTCCTGAGCAACTGAGCTGGTGGATGATGGTGCTTCCAGGGCAGGTCAGGTGGGTCTTGTTCCTTCACAAGAAGGGGTGAAGCAATTGAAACAGAAGCAAAAGTGATTTGTGGCTGGATGCAAGACCCGTGTGACAGTCTGATGCCAGGCTTCTGGAGGACTTGAACTGCAGATTTGGTGGCCTGGTGGCTGCTTGTGTGGGGTTGTGCTGTCCAGAGGTAAGGCTGCCCCACGCAGGGCTGTCACTGCAGATGGGCTGGGAGGACCAGTCTTGGCAAAAGGGTAAGTGAGAAATAGTCTGTGCTCAGGCACACAGAGTGCCTTCCTGAAACAAAAGAAAGAGGTGCAAGTTGTTCCAGGACCTGAGCATTTTGGTAAATGTTGGGTTTATTATTTTGGAGCTGCTGCCTTCTACCTCACGCCAACAAAACCCAAAAGCCTACAGCTGGAAAATGTAATTCCTTTCCAGTTTATAGAGAAATTCTTCTCCCTAGTTTTTCAGTAGAAGGGAAACCTGAAAGATCACTTTGGACTGGTTTGAACTACACCACTCAGTCAAAAAATATTTTTTTCCATGCCAGAATTTAGAAGTAAAATTTTAAGTGAAAATTGCCATTTTGAATGAAGTCAGGTCTACTTTATAATTAACAAAATGAGACATTACATCCTAAAAGTGCTGAAATTAAATGTTCTGATCCTCAAGCTCTTGAGTTAACTGATTGTTGGTTCTTTTTCTCTCCTATCCTTAATTCCCTTTGCAGCTGTATTTATTTAAACTTTTTTACATGGTCTAACTCTACTGTAACACATCAGTTTTTTGAGTGCCCAAATAGTGAAGCGTTACTGATACCATATGACAAAGGTATCTTTGTTTCTCATTTTTTACTGATCACAGAGGACAAAACAACTGGAATTCCTAAAACTGAGAAAATTTTGTTCTTGCTTATGACCAGCTGTGTAGTTACTCTGTATATACATTGCTTAAATTATATTTAAATCTGGGTTTTTAAAACTGTGCTTTGGTCTCTCTGTTTAACAGATAAGGAGGGAAAAAGTCAGGTGAAGCATTCATGTGAAAGTCTATCAAGCAGAAGCAAAGAACAATAACAATTCTTTTCCAAGTAAAATTAGAGAGAATTTAGCAGTAGGGTAGTGCTGTAATACTTTGGCACTATATTAAAAAAATACAGAATAAATAAATAAACCCCCTAAAACAGGAAGAGGGCTGATGAAAGACTCTGTGACTTACTAGGAGATATTCTTCATTAACAAAATCAGTAATCCATCCACATTAGACTTAATCATTTATTAACAGGAAAGAATGGGTCTGTAGTTGAGTCCCAGAAAGTTTCATGATCTGAGGTTAATTACTTAATCTTTCTATGTCCCATATATTCCCTTTGAGCTCAAGAGAGATTTCATAAAAAATGTATAATGTCTATGATAGTGATAATATTTACCTGCTTTGAAGAAATGCTTTAGAACTGGATTAATAATTTTGTAAATAGATTTAAAACTATTGAGGAAGATGGGTTATGATCAGTTCTGGCAATCTCACTATTGAATTTATGAGATCTTAGGGCCACCTTTGAGGAAGTTTCTTTTCTAGGGAACATTGAGCTGGGCACTTTTAATCCTTAGTCCTTATTTGTGAGTGTCTCCTAAATATTGTTACACACACTATGAAGTTGTTTTCTGCATTCCACCTTTAAATTCACTTCAGAAATTGCCTCAAGACAAAAGATAGGATAATGGTGAAGAGAAAGGATGTGAATTCATCATGGTAAATTTATCACATCAACAAAAATAAAAAATACATACTAGTAAATATGCTGCAAAGGGAAAAGCAGTTGTGGCAGAGGTAGAGGACAACTTAGATACCTTTCAGATGTAAACCATCATGCTACTGAGACCTACCCAAACATGTTCATATAAAGGCCAGCCAAAAATGGTGAGGAAGAAGGATGAGAGAGATCAACAGTAGACAAGAATTATTTAAAGACTTTTGGAAAGAAGCTTGCTGCATAAGGACCCCAGGGAAAAAGGAATAGCACCAATCTCAAAAAGCTGGATACCTTGCTTGAGATCTGCTTCAGAGTGGGCAGGGAGGTACTGGTCCAGTTGGCCTCTTCATGAGCAGTTATGTAAATGTGATCTTAAAGGAAGTGCATGCCTTTTTTGGAGGAGGAAGAAGAAGACCGTGGCAGAACAGACTCTGTAAAATTAGCTAAAACTCATCAAAACCAGTCCTGGAAAAGAAAGCCCCAAAAATATGTCTGGCAGCATCCACCCCATGGAAACAATAGTGCTATAAATACAGCTTCATGAGCAGTGTTGGATCTTCCGTGATTCCATGGAACTTTATTTCCCAAGAGGTAAAGGAGTTATCTTGAAAAGTTATGTTGATATGATAGCCCTACTTTATGTTGTAAGCCAAATACTGGGAGAAGCAACGGGGAGAGTACGGAGAAATATTGTGAGCAGCAACAGAGTCCAGGCTAGAATCATCAAAGCAGGTTCTACTGCAGGCAAGCATCTGGGTGTGGGGCTGACTTTTAGCAGAGTGAGGAAGACAAGCAGCCCTTGGAGATGCTGGGAAGCAGGTGTTGCCCTTCTCTCCCACTGACAGCAGCACAACTGTCCAGCTCTGCAAAGGTGTGGGGCAGCAGTGCCAGCAGTGCCTGGGGCAGCAGTGACAGCAGTGACAGCAGTGACAGCAGAGCTCAGGGCAGCAGTGCCAGCAGTGCCTGGGGCAGCAGAGACAGCAGTGACAGCAGTGCCTGGGGCAGCAGTGCCTGGGGCAGCAGTGCCAGCAGTGACAGCAGTGGCAGCAGTGCCAGCTGTGTCGGGGGCAGCTGCCCCATCAGACAGAGAGTGACCGAAAGGAGATGAGGTGCCACATTTGTTGCAGCCAGTCATGGCTGCAGCCCTGTTAACGAGCCACAGACAGCACAGGCAGCTGCCTGCACGTGTGCTCGAGCTGCCATGGCTTGGCAGCCCATCCTGCACCCAGTGATGCCAGATTGTGGGGATTTGTCAGAGTCTCTGGAATTTGATTCACTTGTTTAAATTCATCCTTAGGATAAATCCACCAGTCTCAGCTGGGTTATGTAAGAGCTGAGCTTGGCTGGGCATCTGAGGAAATCTCGCTTGCAGAAGTAATTCAGACTGGCTTTTATGTGAGCAGTTTGCAGTTTCTTGTTGATTGAAAATTGGCTGAGAAATTGTAAACACTGTGTAGTGATTAGCAGCAGTGAAATAAGCCACAAGGACTGGCCAAAGGGACTGGAGTTTTGTCAACCTCTGCATCTTTAATCATAATTAAAACCAAACATTTCAAGGATTGTAAAGTCAAATTTCCACGCAATAACCAGTAGCTATTGCAGTACCCTACTAAAATAATACTAAAAAGATGAAAAGGTGGGTCAAAAATTAAACAGGATTCATGTCTGAAAGCACTAAACTGGCTCCAGGGGAAAGCAGTCTGAAATGTTTATTCAGGGAGAAGTAGAAAAACTTAGGAATGAGTCATTCACCAAACACCTCTTTGCAGGGCAACAGGAGTCTGCAAACTGATGCTGACAGAAATCCAACATGATTTTGGACCGATATATGTATATATATTTAGACATACACAGACCTCATATGGAAACTTCCTCTGCAGGACTATGACAGGCCTTTTGTGCAAGCACATGGCATGGACCTCACCTCAGGTGCTGGATCTTCCTTGGAAACTGCTGCCTAGTAGTATCTAAATGTTCCTCTACCTCTGCCACCTGTGCTTTTCTCTTTGCAGCATATTTACTAGTATTTTGTATCCATTCCAAATTATCTCACTCACAGTACCTTTGGTTTGAGAAATATCAAATAAAGTGAAGACAAGTTCTGGGAGAGTTTTGCCTGAATTGAGATAAACAGTTTGATAGGACAGTACATCTTTCCTGATCTGGCACTCAGATGTGTTTCCAGGCTCCATGTCTTGGGACCAGAACAATGTACATGCACTTACCATGTAAACTTGCCTCCCATGTTCCCTGCAATGAGGTCTGACAGTCCTCAAGCAGGTTTCTGAGGCACTAGGGCATGCAGCCTGCCCTGAGACAAGAAACCTCAAAGCTTCTGTGGTCTGCAGCTGCAGGGGAGGAAGTCTGGAGTTCTGCCTCTAGATCAGCACGGCCTCTGCCTCTTCAGATCATAGAATCATAGAATGGTTTTGGGTTGGAAGAGACGTCCAAACATCATTTAGTCCAACCCTGTTGCCATAGGCATGGACATCTTTAACTAGTTCAGGTTGCTAAGAGCCTGGTCTAACCTGACCTTGAATGTTTCCTGGGATGAGGATCTGCCACCTCCCTGAGCAACCTGTTCCAGTGCCTCACCACCCTGATCATAAAAACTTTCTTCTTTATTTATTGTCTGAATTTATATTCTTCTACTTCAAAACCAATATCCCTTGTCCTATCATAAGTGACCCTGCTAAAAATTTGTTCCCCATCTTCCTTACAACCCCCTTTTAGGCACTGGAAGATGCTCTAAGGTCTCCCTGGAGCCTTCTCTTCTCCTGGTTGAACAACCCCAGCTGCCTCAGCCTGTCTTCATAGAAGCGGAGGGATGGACTTGAGGTTCCAGTGGTGCCTACCAGCACTAGTGATTCCAGGAGTCAGGAGCAGCTGCAGAAGGGCTGGTTTCTCTAGAAAGACTAAAAGCTTCTCTTTGATCACTGGTTTTACCTACATGTTCAGGGCTGCGGGTTTGCCCCAGAGAGGAAGGAAGAGGGTGCTTGGTGCATGTTTTCTTTTCTGCCACCAGTCAAAGAAACTCTACAACACATTGCTTGCTGTGCTGGTCTGTAATTCCCTGCCTTTTCCACCCTACAGCATAGATAGTGGAGATGGGCCAGGCCTGAGCATGGGCTCTGCACAAAATCATTGCACAATGTGGGCAGCACAAAGGCAAGTCTGTAGAAGACTGGGTGTTGAATTAGAAACTGTATCTGTGTTTAAGTCCATGTACATTTGATTTTAAAGCCCTGCATGGTCCACTGCTTTTCCTGATTTTCTGCTGTGATATGTCCAGAGCATTGTGAAAGGTGTGATAAGCAACAATGCAGTGCTGCCTGGTATTTGCCTGGTGTTTGCCTGGTGTTTGCCTGGTGTGTTGCATGAAAGCTGAAGGCAGTGCTTCAATGAATCAGTGAATGTCCTCAAACTGGCTGTCGTTCCCCAGTCAAGGAGAAGGCAGCTAGGACTGGAGCAGGAGAGGCTGTGTACTGCACAAATGAGGGCTGCAGTGGAGCTGTGCTGCTCAGTGGGTGAGCTCGTGTTTCCTGGCATGGTTTCTGCCATCCAGACTGTGTGTCCCCAGCCACAGGTAAACCATTGCATAATCCTGAATGAGCTGATTTGAAGAACATCTTGTGAAAGGGGAAAATTAAAATGGAAAGTAAAGGGTAAAGGTGGCAGAAATCCAAACACTTGTTCCTAACACTGGCTGCTGGGGGTGGGTGGAAGCTTGTCCTCTGAGCTGTGCTGCTTTGTGATTTCAGTGCCTGCATTTTCTCTAGACATCTGGTACTGGGTTTCTGGCTTTATATGGCATTGCAGCACAAGCTTCATGAACTTACTATCTTTTTTTCTTCTCCCTCCCTGGTGTGAAATCCTTCTCTAACTTTCCTTGTCATTGCAACGGATGGAAACCCACAGCCATATGTAAATGCAGCAATGTAAGGCATGATGTGAATTGTTGGTACTTTCCCAGCCCTATGAGGATATTTCAGTTGCTGACTGCTGTTGACAAAGGAGAGAAAATCACAGAATCATGTGTTGGAAGGGATCTTAAAGATTATCCAGTTCCAACCCTCCTACCATTGGCAGGGACATCTTCCACTAGAGCAGGCTGCTCAGGGCCCCAGCCAACTTAATCTTGACAGATATCACAGGGATGCACAGAAGACTGAATAACTATACTGTCAAAGGAGATGAGGAGCTTGGAGGGGTTTATGGAAGTAAAGAAGGGGAGGATGGGGAGCAGGAGAGATGGGGGGAGGGATGGGTGCAGCTGAGTCAGAGCCAACAAGGGTAGGAGAATTGGTGCAGGATTTGGCTGCTGATGAGACATGACTGGGAGATAGGATGGAATGGGCAGCTCAATGACACAAAAATAGAAGAGTTCTCAAGGACCAAAATGATGTTTGGTGTTCATGTCTGAGCCTGGGCAGGTCCCACGTTGGCCACATCTGGAAGAGCAGATGGAGGTGAACATTCTGGCAAGCTCCTCAGCATGTCTTTTCCCTTCTCCTGTGTTGAGAGACTCTCCTCAGTGTCCCTGGTGAGGTTGAGGGCAGGTTTTTCTTGTGTAGCCCTGGACAGCTCCTGCAGAGGTGCTGGAAGGTGCTTGGCAATGCACTGCTCTGCCCCAGCCCTGGTGTGCTGCTGCCGTGCTGGCACTGCTGCCATGCTCCTGTAAAAACCCGCCAGCTGGGAGTGCAAATGGCTAAACTCAATCTTGATAAATCAAAAGGAGAATGGCTTTTCATATTACATTTATATAAATATTGTAAAATGAGCTTTAATGCTTTGCTTCTGTGGGTTCCAAAATGAATTAAACAAATTGCTTTTACACCCACCCATGGAAAAAGGCTTGATTAGTTACAACTCTCTTCTGTTTCAATAAATATTATGATTGTCAACAGCATGAGTAGGGCTTTTGTTTGATCAAGAGATACCAAACTAATGAGAAGCATTTGCTAAATACTGAGAGCTAAGAAGAGTAATTTTTTCAAGGTCTATGGTGCTCATGCACTGGAATGAATGGTTTTCAGGCCTGAAGAACACATGAGGTTTCCCACTGGTGAAAGGATGCCAAGTTGTGCTGCTGGTGGAATGTATACATCTGCAGCCAGTCTCCCTGTGGTGTCCTGGCAAGGGGCTGGGCATGGCATCATGGAAAAGTGCTGGAAATGGGAGTGCTAAAAAAGTGCTTTACTCAAAACAGCTCTAGCGAGCAGAGTGCAGGCTCTCTTCATTGGTTGTAAAGCCAGATTACAATTTTTGTGTGTAGTATGGACTAGACAAAATGATAATATCATCTATCTATCTAACAGCTGACCCCAGCTGACCAGAGGGAAATCCCACAGCATATGGAACCATGCTCATCATATAAAGCTGGGGGAAGAAGGAGGAGGGGGAAGATGTTCAGAGTGATGCCATTTGTCTTCTTAAGCGTCCCATTGCCCATGATGGAGCCCTGCTTTCCTGAGGATGGCTGAACACCTGCCTGTCCATGCAAGCCACTTTGGAATGAATGACTTGTTTTGATTTGGTTGTGCATGTGGCTTTTGCTTTCCCTTTTAAAATGCCTTTATTTCTATCCATGAGTGTTCTAACTTTTTTATTCTTCCAATGCTCTTCCCTATCCCACAGGGGGAATGAGCGAGCAGCAGTAGGGGGCTGAGTTACCATCTGGGGTTAAACCACAACGCATGTGAGCCTTGCTTGGTTTTGTTCTTAGGAGCTTCTGTTCATTGTTTTCTTGGATGGTGACTTGATGATGTAATATGCAAAACCAAGAATCCTTGTGTTTATTTTGTCTTTAAGAACTTGTCCCAGCCAGCAACCAGCATCTGCCACTTTCTGTGTCTGCCTGAGCAGTGGTTACCTGCAGCATGGCCTTGCTGACTCCTTCAGATGGGTGGCCACACTTTCATAACGGACAGATATTTCAAACAGAAAACAAGCTATTTTCTCTGCATTTATTTTCCTTTATGCTAAGGATTTACTATCCTTTAGTGATGCTGGAGAGCAAGAAAAACAGCAAGAATTTATCTTTCTTTGTTTGTGTCCAGAACATCTCACCATTTTGCAACCTCTGTGCCAGTTGTGATGTGCTTGCAGGCTGAGAGATCCCATGGAGAGACAAGCCCCTGCTGAGGACTGGGAACAACTGAGGGCTGACTGGATAAGCTCCCTCACAGTTCATGCCCCAAACTGAGCTCTGCTGCTGTGCTCAAATGCAACACCCTACTGCCCTCCCCCCTTGAAGAAGAAATAAACTGCAGGTGCTGCCTGTGGAGAGACTTCATCAACTTGAACCTCCTTTCTTCAAGAAGTGCACTGTACTCCTCCTGATGCCTTAAGTTTTAGCTTTCATATTATCCAGATTCTGTACTGCATTAGTATATAACTCTGAACTTCATATAAAGTGTTAGCAAATTTGCTCTAGTTCAGTTAGACAACACAATCCTTTTGCAGCCTGAGAGCCAAGGATACTGTTGCAACTCCAGGCTCAAAAGGTATAAACAATGGTGAATTGAGGAGGGCAAGCTAAAAGGATGGGACTTCATAACCTGGAGCTGTAATTGGACAATTAACCCCAATATGTAAATGATATAAATTTATAAAAATGTGAAAATGTGTGACCCATCACCCATCTTGGGTGGAGCCATGGCCAGGCTCTTGTACCGCCCAAGGTGTATTCTTTGAAGGCCTTTTAATAGATACCTACTTTATTCCTTTAATACAGTCTACGCTCTGCTCTAGGTAGCCTCTCAAGGCATCACTCCCAGCCCAGGAGAAATGTCCTGGCAGAGCTGAGGTGGACCCTGGTGCCAGAGCTGAAAGAGCCCATTGGATTCACCCTGCAGCCTAGATGGCCAAAGCATGGGTTGAGCTTTAAACTGCTCAGAAAAATCTGTGTGGTGGTGTGACACCCGCCGATGTCCCTTTTTCCAATATATCACCTTATCCTGCTCTCCAGCTCCATCTCAGCTCACGAGAAATGGCTGATTGGAGCCCAGAGCCCAGTGTGGGTAGCTGTGCAGTGCTGCACACATGGGTTTGCTGGTGTGGCAGAGCCAGGTCCCACTCCCCAGCTGTGGGCTGCAGGAGGGTCCAGCTCACGGGGAGAAGCAGGAGCAGCCTTGGAGCCTGCAGAGTGCTATAACACAGTTTACTTTGCTTAAAAAACACCCAGCTCTTGGCTTTAGCTAAGTAAGGAATATTTTAAAAAAATACTTGCTTCATTTCTTTAAAGCTTTTTAATTGACTGCAGTTTATGAGATTATACCTGAGTGAAGGAAGAAAAAGCTTTAAAAGTGCCCCATTGCATGGAAATATGTCTAGGCTGTTTACAACTGCTCCTTGTTTTGCATTCTGAGCCCGGATCTTTGACTTCCTTTTGGACTATTCTCCACTGGAAATGAGGATTTGCTGCCAAAATAGCCCGCCTTTTCCTGAAAGATTTGGTATTAATAGTTTTGACAGAACATCTTGTTCCTGTGTAATACAGGAGTCAGTCTAGCAGTTGGTCCTGATCAGAGGTACAAAATGCGGTTGCTTGACTTTTATTTTGACATGAAGTATCTGCAGTTTAACAGAAAAAAGTCTGAGCTTATGCCAGCATGTGTCTCTTGAAGTTAGGAGGAAAGTGTTGGTGTTAATGGTGTAGCAGATTACTGTTCTTGCTTTTATTTAAGGAAATGAGTAATTTTTATTAAAATGCAATGTGTGTGATTTGGAGTATTTCAGAAATGCGGTTATGGTGTTTCAGGTCCCCAGAGAGGTCTTTTCTCATCCTCCCCTGTTATGAATGGATGTGGGGGTTTAGATAAATCTTTGCCTTTTGCCCAGGCCTCTGGCAGCAGGCAGTAGCTTTATTGAGGTGGCCAGCACCCCAAAACCCAGTATCATTCACAACTTCTTTAATAATGGCTTATTCAATCTATTATAGAATGAATTATTTATTTAATAGACAGAATACTCACAGACATGAGACTTAAACTAATGTCACACAGGAATAAAAATAAAAAAAGGAAACTACTAGTAGATATATACAGCTCGAGGTTAAAGGTACCTATTAATGTTACAGCTAGTGAAGAAATAATAGAACTTAGGATTCAATGTATCTTACATATGTGTGCGCCTTCATCCAATGGTTGGTGGGGCACACATCGAGATCCTTTTCCTCTATCCCCAGAGAAGTAACCACAGCACCTGGGTCCAGGCTCTGGGGAGAGGTCTCCCACACTTTCAGGGTATGTGTGTAGAAGGCTTCTGCCTCTGTGATAACTTTTGTTTGTCTTTTATAGTTTGTAAAACAGTGTCTCTTAGTCAAGAACATTTCCTTTGTCTCTTCCCACATCAGCTCTCCAGACTAAGATGTTGATTCTTAGCTGAGAGCAGACCCTTTTGGCACCAGGGATGATGCCAAAATCCCTGATGGCTGAGCCTATCAGCCCCTGGGTTATCTCTCCTACATGCACCAACCATCTGTGGTAGAGGGGGTTAAACATCCTGCCACATCCCCTCCAAACCCTGCCAGTGTGGGCATCCCCAGAGCTGGCTCCCTGCTGCCCATGCCACCTGCCACAGGACAGGGACTGCTCTGGAACTCAGCACAGCCACAGGGAAGAACCTCTGCTGATGCCTTTGCTGAAGCATTATCAAGCTTAGGTACTCTTGACCTGGTGCATGTAATAAGAGTAATTCCAGACTTGGCTAAAAGCTTCTTTGGAAAGGCTTATGACATCTTCTACTTTATTCTTGGTTTCCACTGTTTGATTTTGGTTGCTATTTTTAATGAGCAGCCACTGCAGCCATGTGAGAGGGAATGAATTATCTTTGATAATGATTGCTTGTTTCTTGTGGTAGACAAAAAAAGACAATTTATATTCTTTCAAGACTTTTCCCAAGCAGAGCTTAATAATTAATGCTGCAGTCTGTAACACACTAAGTGAAAAGGCATTTTGTGATAGCAATAGCTCCTGAGTGTTTTCAGGCTATTTTACTTTGCTCTGTACCTGTAATTGCTGGATGGCCGTATACAATTATTGCTATATATAATTTGATTTTTTTTCCAGCAATTAAACAGTACTGTAATTTATTCTGCGGCAAAGATTTCTCTGCTTGTACATAAAACTATGTTGTACATGTCAAAAATGCATCCTTTTTCCACACAAAGGATGAAGTGTAATTGTAGAAAGAACAGTTAATAATGGCTTGAGGGGAATACAGTTTTTACCAATGTCTGTGACTGGCAAAATTCCATAATGTCCTTCTTAACACTGTTGCTTGAATTTACCTAAGTTGATGGAAGGGACCAATCCACTAGTTCAGTCAGGCTTTGAGCTGCTAACAGCATTTGTTAAAGAAAATGGGCCCAGATTTTTAGGTTTTTGTAGAATTTTATTATTTTTGTTATTTTCATCAGTGTTACTACCAATTTGGGACTGGGCTTCTGTTGTTCGACTAAAACTAAGTTCTTAATTCAAACAGAAAATTTTTTGTATCTATTGATTGAACAAAATCAGAAAGAAGATATCTGGCATTATTAAAGCTAAGAACTAAAAATTTGCTTTAGCAACACAAAGAACCTTTAATCCTAATCCTGTAATCCTTTTTTCCTACCAAATTTTTATTTAGAGAAAATATTTTCTAAAGAAAAAACCCTGATAATCAAGTTGAAAAGGAAAAAAAGCATTGAGTGCCATTTGAGAAGGGGTATAAAGTGGATAAAGAGTGAGGGTAGGGGAAAGCCATGCTCGGTTCTGCTGGTAGCTCTCAGGTTGTTGTGTTGATTTTGACCTTGTTTCTGAAGAGGAGGACAACTGCAGATGAAAGCACACATACAGAGAGGGACAGAGCACGAAGCACAAGGCTGCACTCTGGCTCTGCTGTTCGCAGCTCAGCTATTGCAGCTGCAGGAGGACTATGGAGGTTTCCAGCACAAATCCCCATGGCCTCAAAATTCACTTCTTGGGTGCTTACCCTCGGTGCCATCTATCCAAAGATTTGCCAGCTGATTGCAGAAATGCTGAATGACTGCAGGAATAACAAATTTGTCTGGTCAAAATAGGGCAGTAACAGCATAATTGTCCAAGGCCACACTGTCAATCAGAGGGTGAAAAGCAAGGGGAAATCTCTTCCCAGGAGTTCATGATGGGGACAAGAGAAGCTCTAAATTTCATGTTTTAAAAGCAATTGACAGTGTGTAGTCACTCCTAAGGGTGTGTTGGAGCCCTGCTGATGGAAAGACTCGCAACCCTGAATTTTCACCTTTCCAAAATACACCTGAGAAGTGGCATCTATTTTTCTATTGTATGCAGCAATAAGCAGAAAAAGTGTTTGTAGTTTTTCATAAACAAGACCTATGTTTGTAGCCCTCCATACATTTGTCTTACCTTTTCTATCTCTGCAAATAGCTTCTGAGCAGCACAGGGCCAGTGTAGCTAAATGGTTTATTTAACACTGTGAGCATCCTGCTCCCAGGGATAAGAGCATGTATCACTGCTGATTTCACTGGAAGCCAGGCTGAGACCCAAGAGAAAACAGCAGGACAAAGCAGATCTATTAGATAAAAATGGTGCCTCTTCCCAGCATGGGGACAAAGTCTCAGGAGCATTTAATTGACCACAGTGAGTGCATCTTCTGTCATGGAGTGCCTTCTCTTGGCTGGCAGCAAGAGTGGCCTGGCAGGGTGTGTTTTGGAGGGGATGCAGGCTCCAGGACAGGCTCATTCTCACCCACTTCGGGGCCAGGGCTGGGCATCTACCTGGGATTATGCTGACACAGAAATGTTGTTTCCCATCCATGCAGCAGCCAGCAGTGAGGAATTAAGGGATGCAGGGGGTGAGAGAAGATGGGTGAGAGCAGCAAACTACAGTGCTGTAAGGAGCTGGGACAGGTATGAACCATTTCCACCCCAGTGCTGCCTGGGGAATTTTGTATCATCTGCTCTGGTTTTTAGAAATTCTTGGATTGTGAAAGCACCTATAAAACTTGAGAATCTAATTTTTTGTTGTTTTCAGTAATTTTCAGAAGCATCAGTCTTTGGCAGAACCCTATCAAGTTTCCTCACAGCATCTCCTATTTAGCTAAGTTTTTTTTCCACAAAGTCAGGTTCAAGTAATTATTTTCTTACTACTACTACTACTACTAATAATAATAATATGAAGAAGAAGCAGAACTTCCCATCTCTCATGACTTATTTCTTTTTGTTCAGCTTATAGACAAAGAGATGAAAAAAGCTAACAAAACTGCCCACATATGACAAAGATAACAAAATAAAGAGGGTATTTAGTAGTTAACTGATGTATGAACAGGCAGGAGGAGACACTTTAGTCTAAGAAGTGAACGTTTTAGCATAACTGTAGCCAAAACTCTTTGCTATCTGCTTCCCCAGTGCACAAGTAGCTCTGCAACATGGCTACTAGGGAATGCTGTTAACAGAGTTTAAAATATTATTTTTATCTGTTAAGTTAGATGGAAGATCTGTCTAGTCAGAATTTTATTATAATTATGAAAATTATATGCAATTCTGATGGAGGGAAGTATCCTTTGACATCTGCATGGTTCCACTCAGGTGTCTGGGGGATGCAATCTGGCCAGAGATCCCAGCCTGCAGAGCAATACAGGAGTCCAGCCACTCTTGGTGACAGTGATAAAGCTCACTCTTAGTTCTGAACTCTCTGCAGAGGAAATTGTTTTCCACCTCAGGGACAAGAAAACCAAGCAACTAAACAATCATTTTGGATTCATGTCCTCAGACAGATGCATATGTCCACACACACATTTACCTATAGAGGGAATCGAGTTGAATGCTCAGTCACACTGGGACCAGAAAGTGACAGGGACACTGATGGTGTCCATAAATAGATCAGAGATCACAGTGAACTACAATAATTTGGGAAAGGACAAGGCTGGCCCAAGACCATTGGTGTATGAGCTGTTGTAAATAAAGCAGACATTAGTGGAGTGTTGGTGAGTGTCAGAGCAAGCTGCCCAAACTGCTAACAATGCAACACAGATTTTTGCAAGATAGAAGCTGCAATGCAAGGTAGCAGATTTGCTAAGTTGGTCCCTTTCAGTCATACAGTTTATATTTCTAAATTTCAAGTAATTAAAGTACTTTCACACTAATTATGCCTATATATTTGCATGTTCTACCATACAGTATGTGATGCCTTCTCTTGCCTTCCCTCTATAGGTAAATGTGTGTGTGGATATACACATCTGTGTAGAGGACAAGAAATGAAGGATACTACCACTGCAAATGTTTACAGGTTTATCATTAACATCACAAAATTGTAACTGTCTATCTGCTTAATCTAGTGTCTTTCTTCTGCAGCAATAAATACTCATTTTTTGTAACACTCTGTGGCTGAGTGTTAGAAGGAAGGAAGAATGAAGGGTAACCACATCCTGCATTACTTTTAAACAATGCCCACTGGCAAACACTGCTAAGTACTCTGGCTTTACATATGTCAGCCTCTCTAAGCTATAGATGCTGTAATTAGTCACTAGTCCAATGGGTCACTTTCATTTCCTCATCCAATCTCTTTTTAAATTATTTTTTACTTTATTTGCACATTTCCTCCTGTCACAAGGGTGGATGCTCTTTCTGAAGCGTGAGTACATCCCAAAGCCACAGCTGTAGAAATATGGGTGAGGAAAGAACTCTGACTCCAAGCTGAGTTTTCTCTCACAGATGTTTTATGAACAATCTTTCTGTTTCCGTAGCAGGTGCTGGAAAATCAAAAATTGGCAGAGAACCCTATTCTAGCTCATGTCTTTAGCTGACTGGTGAAAAATGCAGTGTGTTGGATGTTTGTCATATGTTCCTTAACATACAGTTTAAAAAGATACATTTTGATGAGGTGCTGACCCTCTCTGATTACTGTCCTGATTATGGGATCCTTGCCCATAGGTTGCTGCTGGGAGCCTTGTGGGGAATCACAACTCCTCTTGTACAGCATCAGCAATGTGCAAGAAAGCACCACAGGACTGAAGGGTCCTGCTTCTGAGAAAGCCATTACATCCTTCTCTGCTGCCACACAAAGCACAGAGGGAGGTAAAGCTGGGTGTTTCTCCCCACTGACATGAGAAAATAATTCTAAGCCAGCAAAATATTGAACAGTATCTTTCATCTGTGTGAACAGGTCTGAACTAACAAGGTGTGTACAAAAACCACTGACAGGATTTGAAGCTTGAGAGTATCAGTGTCTGGAAAAAATGAAGTTAAGGTGGTATGTTCCTGTTTGGAGGAGAACAGAAAAGAGAGAATGTGAAAGAATTCTTCACTTTCTGTAATTGCCACTAACAGCTTTTCCTTGATTTAACTGTTGCATATCTGAAATTTGATATGTATCATGCTTATCTGCTAAAACTAGGTTAGAATGAAGTTTGCTTCCCTGCAGATAGGCATTGCATACTTACATCTTAGTTCTTCCTAAACAGATGAAAAATGATGACTTCTGAATGGTTGTGTCATTCACACAATGTTTGGATGTGTTTGTTTTTATTACAACACTGTTGATGTTTCTGTTATTTTTACTCCCCAAGTGTTGTGTTACTCCTATGCTGCTATTTCCTACTTTGTCAGTTCTTTCCTGGAGGAGGCTTCTCTGGAGTCTATTTATCTTTCAATTAGAAATGTTTTCTTTGCAGCCCTACTGATTAATTTATTTTGGTTAAGCATGAAACGAGTTGGATATACAATATGGCAAATGTAGGAGTAAAACAGCAAAGACACTTCAGAACATTTTTTTGAGCTTTTTTATCTGAAATACTTTCCTGGATTCTTCTTTAAAGCCTTTTTTTAAGTGCTCCCAAGGGCAGGATGCTGGTTTTGTAAATTTGTGGATCTTGCACCCCCATAATACAGAGTGCAGTGGCACCGCCTGTGGGAGAGCTGTGCAGGGCCACTACAATTTCATCAGTAGTCGTTCCTGTAATTAAGAATATTAATTCTAGTGTTGCAATAGTTCAGTTTTTAAAACACATTTTGATGTCTGGAAGTATGGCTATGAAAACCCTGTAAGGTCCTACACACCTCCTGCAGATGGGGTCATGGGTAGGCAGGTGCTTTGAGAGGTTCAGGGAGTGCATAGCCCAACCTTTAGGTATTAGCACCTTGTTTTCCATGCTCAGTCACAGGCAGTGGGAGCAGGGCTTCTGCACAGCTGCACACAGAGCTCATTGGCTTTGGTACTGTGTGTTTTGACTGCCTGGACCATACAAGTGGCCTTCCATTTGTCGACCCAGCCAAGCTCTTCAGCCAGGCCTAGTGTAAGGGACAGGTTTCAAGCCTTGCAAAGCTTCTCTGATTTGGGATATCTGTAATCTTTAAAAAATCACTGTTGGTGGCACCTCTCAGCACCCCATTTTTCTTTAGGAAAAAGTGTCCGTACAGCCTTAGTTTGCACAGCCATTCCTTGCCTTCCTTCCAGGTCTTTTCTAGGCCATGATTTCAATATCCTACCACTGAAGAATAATAATTTTTAAAAGTCATAAAGCTATTCTAAGGTCTGTGGATGCAAAGCAAATTCTGGCCTGAAAAGTGCTCTTTGCAGGGACATCAAAACCATCACAGGTCTACCTGTCCACATGATTCAAGTGTAATCACTAGCATTTGTTATCACCTTTATTTCCAACCAGATTTATTATAAACAGCAGTGCTCCTTTCTAGAGCAATTTGTACTACTCCTCATCTCTGTTTCAAAGGCATTTTGAGTAAACAACCTTATTTTAACAAAGCAGATGGAAACCTTTTTATAGCTGTGAGGCACTGGCAGTATATGCACCCCTGAGCCAGCTCTGTTCTGCAGTACTGCTCTCTGCTGTACTAAGGAAATGTCTGAAGTCATTAAATTGTTGGATATAACCCATCCCACTTCAGATAAGGTGGATTTTCAAGGTTATAATATTGCTGAATTAGTTTTACAGCTACTCCAGAGATACCACTGAGCAACTTATATTGATTTCTCTGGCTTCTTGTTAGAAGCTGTTATCTGAAAGCTGAAAGTAAAGTCAAGCAATCAGACTTCCTTGAGAAAGGCACTGGAAAGCACTGGGGCTCAGGGATCATGTACATGCCTGCGTTGTGGTGGTGTCTCTGTGCTGGCCTGGCCACTGCATCTTCCCATCTGTGGGACAATGCTCACCTCATGCTCAGCAGTGGCAACTGGACAGTTGCTGCTTTTGAGGAATCGTCCTCTTGCAGTGCAGGATGTTCAACACAGGTGCCACAGGAGGTGACAGTGTCCCTTTTTTGCTGTTTCCACCATTCCCATGGGCAGCTGCAGGTTTCTGACCTTCTCCTTCATTCTTGCAGGACAGCATCCTGGCCTTCAACAAAAGGAGTATCTTATTGGGTGGCCACATTATTAAACCTGTCTGAGGTGGGTTATTTTACTTAATCCCTGCCTCACTGCACAGGCTCTTCCTAGGTAGGTGACATAATTTCTAGAAAAAAAGAAAATACCCAGAAGAGAATACTTCTCATACCTCTGTATTAAGTTAAATATGATCATGGATCTATCTCCAGAGCTCTGATTCTGGAATTCTACCTCCTGCCCAGCCTGGAGTCCCTTTGGCACATCCCAGGAAATGCAGCACCTGGTGAGTGGCTGGTTTGGAAGGTAATTTGAAAAGTGAGAGGAATGATGGATTTGTCTTTACAAGCAAGCTGTGGGTTTGTTGGTAGATAAGACTAGCACTGAGAGATAAAAGAAACAATGGGCAGGAATCCATGGATTGATGAATGGAAAAGATATTTGCCTTTACAAACAAACTGTAGGTTTGCTGATAAATGAGATTGGATATTGAAAGATGAAAGAAGCAATGGGGGAGAACCATGAATGCTATAAGAATTAAAAATTAAAAGGGAGGGTTATATACACTAGAGGGGAATCTTAGGCATCAGGTGTTCTGGGAAGTCTGTAGCTCTCAAGAACCTCAGCCAATGGGGAAAGAGAGAGGGAAATGTGGCCAGGAAAATAGGATAAAAAGGAGGCTGTGTCCTCCAAAAATTTGAGAGATCCCAGGGGAATGTCCCATGGCCTCTCCCGTTATTCGAATAAAGTAAAAAAGACTCCTCTGTCTCCTTTTGGACATAAGCCTCTGGTGTTTGTGGATTAATTTTCCTGACAAAAAGTGAGGGAGTTGCAGGGTACTCCATGGGCAGCGTGGAAATGAGGGGGTGGTTTGGGAACAAGTCACCGCGGCTACAGGGATCGGTGTGTGTGTACATCTCCCAGGGCTGCTCTGCCATGCTTGCTTCCTCCTCAGCATGTTAATTACACAAACTGTTACTATGTGGTGTCTAATGAAATCCTTCTTTTAGCAAATTTATCAAATGACAAGACACAACTGACATTCAGATTCCCTCTCATTGAGCTCTTTCAGTAATTTTTCTGCTTCAAGCCCTACAAGAGAACTGATGTGAATTCCTGAGATCTCTCAGTGCTGGGCTTAGTTGGAGTAAAGACTGTTCTGTTTCTGAGGATTTCGAATGCAAGTTAATCATCTGACCTGCATCTGTTTGAAGTGAAAAGACAAAGGAGAAGATGGAGAAAATATTGTTATTTCATTATGTGAAGTGACTTGAGGTAATTTCAATGTTTAGTTTCTTGCCCATCATGGGACCATTCATGAATTCCCAGCTTTGTCAGGAAAATAAAACTTTTTTCATTGCTGATTACCCTCCTGGTGTGAACTGCATAATTTCTTACTCAGAAGAAGATTACTGTAGCCATTTATTTTCTGGTTAAACTGGTGTAAATAAAACAATTACACTGAAATGATTGAATTTTCTCTTTAATTCATGAAACACAGATGCAGAATACACAGTCCATTAAAAAAAAGTGTTCTTAGTTCCAATCGAATTTATATGAGAAAATTATCAACAAAAATATACGGTTTTTTGCTCTCTGTTTGGGGAGAAAAGCAGAACAAGGCCATATGCTGAATATGCTTCCACAGTTTATGGAGAATTCATGCAAGATAATGAGCTTCTGCTGTGTGCTGGGGGATGTGGGGTTGACCCTTTATTCCCAGCGAGGGGCTTTTAGTGTTCACATTAATTATTCCCACTGATAAGGAATTTCAAGGAAGTTGAGCCATGAATAGCAGTGTAGGCACTCAAGGGTTGTATTGCTTCTGTTTGGGGAGAAATAAGGAGCTGGGGGGGGGTAGGTAGGGGCCCCCTGTGCTGGTCACTCCAGGGCTGGGGACATGAGCAGATCCATCCACTGCAGTGTTGTGGTGAGCGAGCAGAAACCAAATTCACTCTGAGCACCCAATTACATATCTGCTTTACTCCTTTGATGAAAGTTTACGTGGCTTGGCTCTTCTTTTGATGTCAAATTAATTCTCATTGGCCTTTTTTTGTAGCTCAGGGCAACAGACATCAGTTCCTTGCAGGATGATAAACAGCAAGCAGCCACAGTTTCTCCTGTGCAGAACCAAGATCAATGGCTGTTCTGCAGTTGTGGTTAGCTAAAGATGCTGTCCTCTGGTTTCTTAACGAGTAGTTTTCCTGTGGGGGGCAGAAATACAGAATTCCTTAATACATTTTTTGGACTCCTTTTCAGTAAATCAAGATGTGAACCTGACTATTCATGACAAGTTTCTGGGTAGGGGAGAAGCTGGTGACATTTTCTCTGCCTGTTAATTATGGGAAATGCCCTCTTCTCTTAAATTTTGCCAAAGTGTTATTGGTCTCTGGAGACTGCAAGTTAGGGTGAGCTTTCCAGAAAGCAGTGCTGATGCCTCCCTGGTGTTGAAGGGACATAAGCAATCAATTCACTCATGAATTATCTGCACTACTTGTCATCTGGGGTTCATTAGCATGAAAATATTTAAGCAATAAAATAGAGACACAACTCATCTCTTGACTTTCCGCTTCAGTGGATATTTTGGGTTTTCCTCCTGCTCAGTGGATGACATGGAAACAAATGACCATTTACCCTTTGTCTAGCTCCAAGCATTCTCTCTCTCCCTGCTCTCCAGCAATCATGTAATTTGATTTCTTGCTTTGAGGCCTAGAAAAGCCATTTCTAAGAGAAGGGAAGCATTCAGACAAGGTTTTACCATTGCTATATGCATCATTATTTTGTGTTTTTCTAATAGCTGTAATTAGTTCTCATACTCCTCAAGAAGTTGTACATAAAATGTGTGAGATAATACATATGTAAGTACTGTCTTTTGTCAGGGCCTATTGACCTGCCTGTGCCCTAAGAGACCAGCACTGAAAGAAAGTATTAGACCAAGGATCTTTAAATTACAATTGCTTATATAATTTTTCAGACACTTTCTTTAGCTGTATTGGAAAAGGTAAGCTGGAGTGTCAAACTACACCTTTATAGAGAAGTGTTCTTTACCTTTGGATGCTGTATTAAATGGAATTATTTCCATCAAATCTCATGAATGCCAATGCATTTCAATGTGCAAATATTGAGAACATGGGAAAGGAACCGATGTCCATTAGGGAATACACAGCTTGCTGCAGGTCATGAGCTTTTCCTGATCCAGGGCAAAGACTCTGACTTTTATACCTGGCTGACTCTGGGGTTGGTTGCAGGCACCTTGCTTCAGTTACAGCAGCAGCAAAAGCCTTTCACTAGACTGCCCAAAGGGCTGTGGGAAAGGCTGTTCAGATGCACTAACAAGAAGAATAATTCCTTGTTTGCTTTGGCCATTTAAGTTGGCTTTTATTTAGGCTCTGCTTCATCAGGCAACTAAAATGATGGATTTAAGCATTTGATGAAAATGTTTACTTACAAAGAACATACACATGGTTTGTTTTTCCCAAATGAAGTAGGTCGGTTTTATTGCACCTGCTCCCAGGTCCTACTCCTGTCCAAGACAGATCCTCATCCTAAAGATGCTTTTCTTTGTTTTCTGCCTGAGATATGTTCCCAAGTCTTCTTCTTCACTTGCATGACCTCCTGATGCTGCTCTCTGTCTGCAAAAATCCTGCCTTTACCTAAGACATTTCCCACCTGCCTGTGCGTGATCTGTGTTTTGAAGGCAGTTCCTTGGTTTGGGTTTTTGTATCCTACAAGACAATTTTTACTGCATCTTTCAGGTGGGATGAAGCCTGGCATGCAAAAAGGTCTCAGCTACAACAGGCCTGCAAGCACAGGTCCTGTTAAGAGTCATGTTTACCCAAAATCAGCAAGGATTGCTCATTTGCGTAGGAGGTGAATTTGAACTACTCATCTACCTAAGGTGGCAATAAATTTAATTTTCAGGCACATTGTCCCTTTCTTTCTTATCCTATCCTTTCCCCTTTCAGTTAACACATTTGCCATCATCCCTCCTTACATCCTTTCTCCCAAAACAGCCTCTCTCTGCACACCCCACTCCCTATAAATAGCTAGGGACTCTGGAATGGGCTCTGGAAGCACTGGCTCAATCTGTGCCTCTCCCTCCTGGACACCCATGGTCAAACCACCCTCTCTACTTGCTGCCCCTCACTCCACTCCTCCCACCCTTCACACATTTTCCTCCACCCCATCTCTGCTGAAAAGTTTGCTTACTTTGCATGTTGCTCATTTTTGGTTCAAATCCCTCTGTAAACAGACTTCCCCATTGCAGGGTGTGGTGTAGCAGGCTGAATACATTTTCGCTTCCCATGAAACTATACTAAAAGCTCTATCCCTTTTCTCTCCAAATCACTCACCAACCAAGTCCTGGCTGTATATCCTCCACAAACACACCACCAGCACTCCTCCTCCACTCCCAGGGAGGCAGGCTGCTGAAACCAGGAATAATAATACAAGAAAAGTAGGTCATCTGCTCTCTGAGAACATGGAATACAAAACTCAGCCACTGAGTGCTGGGTGAGCACAAAGAAGTTAAATCAACTATCAAATCAAAGTGTTTCAGAGCAGAAGTTTTCCTGCATTTTAATACAGTTTTTCTCCTCAGTGGTCTGGCAGGGCTGAGCTGCCCGTGGCTCTGCTGCTGCAGCAGCAGCTCCAGCTGCTCCGTCTGTGCTCTGCTAACAACACAGCAACAAGCACTGTAACATGGGTATGGATTTGAAGGCACATAATTATACTGCATGTTACTACTTTTCAGCATTGCCAAGTGTTTTTTTTAAATATCATTTGCTGCTCTTTGCCTCCTAATTTTGCTGGGGGGCATTCTGCAGTATAAGATTTTAAATGTGGCCAGAACCACTGAATTTTCCTATGTAGAAATGATAGGAAAGGGGAGGGAATATACTACACACACATATTGCAGTCTTTCTATTCCATCACCATCTCTCCTAGGTTGATACGCTTCTGAGAAATTAGAAAAAACATGAAACAGTCAGAGATTGAATAATCTGTTCAGCAAGGAGTCTTTCTAGCTTTCATTACTTGTCAGGGACTTATGCCCTAAAGCTTGAAGCTTTATTGAGGTGCATGTGCAAGGAGCTGGAGAAAAATGTGCTGCCTCTAACAAGGCTACAATTTTACAACCATGCAAAGTGAGTACAGTGTCATCATGTCTGGCCAAAGAGTCCCAATATTGTTGAAAGACATTATAATGAGTGAATCAGCAAGCACCTCTGCACTGTAAGCCTGCTGTGAACCTTCTGAAAAACATTTAAAGGACTTTGGAGATGGATTTCCACTGCTCTGTTATCAGTGCCTGCCTTTCCCAGCATGTTGCTCTCTGCCTGCTTTTCTTTCTGCTGCCTTTGTCTAGCAAAGCAGCCACATTTCCCCACAACTCATCTTTGTACCATGCTCTGCAACCTGTTTCCTTTACAGTGTCCTCTGAGGTTTTTTCTAGTTTGTACCAGACCCATCTCACCTTTTTTAAATGCATACTTTCTCACTTTCATTGAGCTAAGCTCTGAGGAATAAAGAAGCATCTGATGTGATGGTGCAGTGTTGTTACAGCTGACGAGATGTGAACAGTGTGAATGATCAGACATGAAAGGGGCAGAGAAGTAGTTGGCCTTATTTTCATGCTTTCATCAATAGTGCACATACTGTTGTTGACTTTGTATTTTCCTTGGTAATTGTGTAGAGAAATGTTGGCAGCATGAATGAAGTTACATTTCTGTGCAAAGCAGGAACTTCAGGAAGTAAAATTAATGCTTATTGCATGAAACATTTTGCTGGAAGCTTGATGATTCACAATTCTTAGTTGTTTATTTTTTTTTTAACCTTCAGGATGCATAAGCACAAGGAATGCTTTAAGTAGAAACCATTATGATACAAGAATAATGCAATTCCCTGTGTCTTTGGGGATGGTCAATATGTTGTTCATTGCAGGTTGCCATAGAGATGCAGTATTATTTTCTTAGCTGAGTGATGTGCACTGAATTATAATGCTTTCACAGGGATGGCACAAGTTAATAAAATTCTTTATGGTTCAAAAAAATCATCCTTCAAATAACATTTGAAATCAAGAGGTTTGTCTAATGCCCAGTTTTCCTCAGTCTGACTGAAGTGTGATGACAGAATAACATAATTAAATATATGCAGCTGTGTTTAAATGTTCTGCCACACATTTTGACTTCTTTTGTGAAGGATGCTATTGCACAAAGGTGCACTGGATTCATGATAATGGGCAGCAAAGGGAAAGGAGGAGTGAGAGCAATGGAGAATACAAGCCTATAGCTTTCCAGAACAAGAGTGCTTGCAGTTCCTTCCGTGTGGCCTGGGATTCCATATGGCTAACCACTTTCTAAAAGCCTGTGAACAACATTCAGTTATGGACATGAGCCTCAGCAGTCCTCATTATAAAATCACAGAATCACAGAATGGTTTGGGTTAAAAGAGATCATAAAGGTAACCTAGTTGCAACCCCCTGTCATGGGCAGGGACATCTTCCACTAGCCCATTTGCTCAGGATCCCATCCAGCCTGGGCTTGAACACTTCCATGGATGGGGCATCCACACAGCTTCTCTGGGCAACCTGTGCCAGTGCCTTATCCCTTGCACAGTAAATAATTACTCCCTAACATCTACTGTACACCTGCCCTCACCTAGTTTAAAACCATTGTTCCTTGTCCTGTGTTTATCTGCCCATATAAAAAGTCCCTCTCCCTCTTTTTCGTAAGCCCCTTTAGTTACTGGAAAGCCACAGTAAGGTGTCCCCAGAGTCTTCTCTTTTCCAGACAACAATCCCAGCTTTCTGAGCCTGTCTTCATAGGAGAGGTGTTCCAGCCCTCTGAGCATCCTTGTGGCTCTCCTCTGGACCCACTCCTACAGATACATATTTTTCTTGTGTTGAGAACTCCAGGTCTGGATGTAGCACTCCAAATCAGTCTCATCACGGCAGACAATGGGTGGAAAATCACCTCCCTCAATCTGCTGGCCATCCCTCTTTTCACAGAATCATGAAATAAGTTGAGTTGGAAGGGACTCTCAAGGATCATCAAGTCCAGCTCCTGGCCCTGCACATTGCCATCCCCAGGAGTCACACCATGTGCCCAAGAGCATTGTCCAAACACTTCTTGAACTCTGTCAGGCTGATGCTGTGACACCTTCCCTGGGGAGCTGTTCCAGTGCCCAACCACCCTCTGGGTGAAGACCTTTTTTATAATAACCAACCTAAACATCCCCTAACATAACTCCAGGCCATTCCCCCAGGTCCTGTCACTGGGCACAAAAGAGCAGGAATCAGTGTCTGCCCCTCCTCTTCCCCTCACAAGGAAGTTGTAGACTGTGATGAGGGTCAGCTGGGAGTTATTATTCTCACAGTCATGATCCTCCAGCCCAGGCACTGATATCCCTTGGCCCACGATCCATGTTGAAGACAGAGGCAAAGAATGCATTAAAGACCTCTGCCTTGTCTCTGCCCCTGTTTGTGAGGTGGCCATCCTCATCCTGTAATGGGCTGACACAGCCCAGGATATAATATACCTTTTCTGCTACAGTCACACATTGCTGGCTCATGCCAAGGCTTTCATCCACAAAAACCCTCAAGTCCTTCTCCGCAGGGCTGCTCTCAATGACTTCTCACAGTCTACACTCACTGATGAAGATACTGAAGAGCACTGATCCCAAGACAGAGCTCTGAGGGACACAACTTGTCACTGGCCTCCACTTAGACATAGAGTCATTGACCAAAACACTCTGGCTGCATCCATCCATCCATCCATCCATCCATCCATCCATCCATCCATCCATCCATTTCCTTATCCGCTTGTCCAAAACACCACTGAATAGTCAATCAATCAAATTCATGTTTATCTGATTTGAGAATAAAGATGCCATGTGGGACCATATCAAAGGCCTTACAGAGTGTAGATAGATGACATGTGCCATCTTCCCATGTTGACTGTTGCCATCACTCCATCATAGAAGGCCACCAGCCTGGTCATGATCTGCCCTTAGTAAAGCTGTGCTGGCTGCCTCAGTTCACCTAACCCTAAGCCTTGTCTTTTATATGCCTAAGCATATTTTCTAGGAGGATCTGCTCCACAGTCTTGCCAGGCACAGAGGTGAGGCTCATCAGTCTCCAGTTCCCCATATCTTCCGTTTTCTGCTTTTTAAAAATAGGACTGATGTTTTGCTTTCTTTTTCCATTCACCAGTGACTTCATCTATCACCATGACATGAAGGTGATGGAGAGAGGCTTGGCAGCTACATCAGCCAGTTCCCTCAGGATGCATGTCATCAGATCCCATAGACTTGGGGCTATTCAATTTCATCAAGTGGTCCCAAACCTGTTCTTGGCTTACAGTGGGAGGGTTCATGAGATGATCTTGGGTGCCAGCTTTGAAACTGCTTCCTGAAGTTATGAGTGAGTGTAAATAAAATCTGCTGCTGCTGGAGTGGAAGTCAAGGGGCAGGCACAGAGGTCTGGCTGGGACCCTGTGGTGGCACATACAACATGGCAGGGATGAGGCCCAGGGGCAAAACTCCATGGCTGCAGATGTCAAGCACTGTACCCTTACCTCAACAAATAAGGAATGAAGGAAAGGCTTTGGGCTTGTCAGAGCCAAAGCTGTTATTTAGATACATTTCTGGTGATAAATCTGAGTGAGAGGAAGGTGCAAAAGGCTGCTGAAGGCACATCTCTGAGGACTGGATTTTTTTGTTTGGTGGGGAAGATGTTTTGTTTGCTGAGATGAAGCACAATGGCTGAACATCAAGAGGGTACAGAAAGCCATTGTTGAACTTATGACTTCTACATCCACTTATCCCTCATGGAAATATTGCTCACAGAAGTCTTCTGGATTGTTTTGCACCAGAGCCACCATGGTTACCTGTGTCTGCAGCTGCCTGGGGAAGAAGGCCTTGAGCTAAACCGTACTAAATATTGACTTTTAATTTGCCAAGAGTAATTAGAACAGGTATGAAATGAATTTTTAGATAATATTGAAGTCACTGCCAGAGACGGAAATGCCAAAAAATTTCTTGGCAAGAAAAATCTGTTCATCACCAAGCAAATCTTTTCCCAGAAAACCACCAGCCTGAGGTTGTTGGCCCATTTCTTGAGTTCTGCAGGGGTGAAGGATGCTGCAGGGAAGGGCGTGCTGAGGTTTCCTGCTGGGACAATGGCTGGTGGGACCCCCTCATCATTGCCCATTATGGTGCCACTCAAACACTTGTGTGTAAGATTGGCAAGTTAGACAAAACCTGATCAACCCAGTGGGAAGATTTGGGATTTCCTGTATGTGGCTAATGAATGCCCCTGCCATGGAGCACAGTGCTCTGCATGCTTTGGGAAGACTGGCAGTGTCCCACATCAGACCATGCCACAACCAGCTATTGCCACAGCCTGGCCATGGGCTTTAGGTGCTTGTCTTGTTCTTACACACCTCTGTATGCCACCGGTGTTGTGTGCCAGATGGCAAGCAGACGTGACAATCAGTGTTTGGTGGCATTTGTGCGAGGCCAGATGTTATCCATGAGCGGGTTTCCTTCTTCCAGGATGCAATGGTGCAGGGTGCTGAGCTCTCACTTCCTCTGAAACGGAGATGAAGATACTCACAATACTTCAGGATAGTTTTTTGATCTGAATAATTGATTTAATAATTATTTTGTAACTATTTGATTTAATATTGAATGACTGTATCAGAACTGGACCACACTGGCTGCTGCTGCACGAGGGCCAGGCCATTCCCTGCAGGTTAAAGACAACCTGGCCAGAAGGAGGAGAAAGTAAGTGTATTTTATTCAAGGTCACACAAATGTTTTGGGAATCCTATCTCCCTCTCCTGTGTGCCAAGCTATGGCTCTCTTCCCCAAACACAAGTTTCTTTCTAACAGGTGAGCAGACACAGTCTGTGACCTTACCTGAGGTTCAGAGTATGCATATGATGTAAAGAAATCTCTAGTCCTATTTGCAATGAGAAGTCAGTGGAAAAGCTGGGCTTGGTTTTAATATCTATGTGTTCTTGGTCACAAGAACATTATTTCACCATATTAGAACTGCTGGCATTTGTTTAAGTGCTTACACACCAACTTAAAATTCTCTTGGTAGTTATTGCCAGAATCCTAAATAGTTAAAAGATGGAGCTTAGTCTAGAGCCTAGACTATAAGTGTAGATATGATGGTAGGCTTCCTATTTCTTTAAAACGCCTTCATTTGTATCAGCTCATTTGACTTCCTTTACAAATAATACCAGCCCACTGCTTTTTACATAGGGGATGAAATATTGGCAGTGTCTGCAGACCAGTGTTACTGCATATTGGATTGCTGAGTTTGTTTACATTTTCTCCTGTGAAACCAGCTGCTAGGAGGATTCTTGACCTTTTTCCTGGTAGTGATCTAACTCAAAAGCATGGGGTTTCACAAATATGAAACCCCAAGGTGATGGTGTGTCTTTGCTACAGGGACTTAAATTTCAAGGGTTACTAAAACTGAGCTATTTTAGGAATGCAAACCCAGGCTTATAAGCTCCACATGATCTAGCAATGTGTTTTTCTCCTTTACATAAATCAGAGCTGTATTTTCCCTCCCTGGAGCCTGTGAAACGTCCAGCAGCACATGAGCAAGCAAAAGTCATGCTGTTTCTGACTAGTTTTAATACAGAAAGAGGTCCCTGGTGAAGGACACCCCATGGGTATTCATTCCTGGGTGCATCATCCCCATGGACCAATTTGATTTAATTTTTCAAATGAGTCCCCTTTGGAACTTTCCTTTCACTGTTTTGAGTGCCCTCACAGCCTCTGTGGGCTTGGGAAGTGCTCAGTACCCTGCAGTGGCTTCTGAAAGTCCAGCAGGTTTCTTCACTGGGCTGTTTCGTGGAGGATGGGTGTTGTAAAGTGCATGCTACAGCCTGGGGTCTGTACCAGGTGCTGGAGCCCATGGCTTGCCCCTGTCTGCTGTGCAGTGGAGCTAAGGGAGCCCAGCAAGGTCCATGCTGCTGGGAGCTTGCTGCAGGCAGCTGGGATCACTGACAGAAGCTTAGCTCTAACTTTTTAAAGCTGACTTAGCAGCAACTGCTTCACTCTCCAGTGTATGTCAATAAAATCAGTCAAGGCTTGTATCTGACCTAAATCTATGTGACTGCTGCAGAGCTGGTACCCGCTTGCATCAAACAAGGGCCTGCACTGCTGCATCCAGCAGAGAGGTCCCAGATCAGCTGAGAAGCCCAAGGGCTTGGCATTGTGGGTGCTTGTGGATAGGATACAAAAGGCTTAAATCCTGGCACCGCTGAGACTTGGCACACCAGCTGCAGAGAGACACCTGACCTCCTGCTCTGCCAGGCTGTGTCACCCTCCACAAACCCTTCCCTGTGACATCCTCATGTTGCACACCTGAGGATGTCCATGCTGGCCCATGAGTGACCATGGGGAGGTGGGCACCTCTCCCACCTCAGGTTTCATCACTGCTGGGCAGGAGCCAGCTGAGCTGTGTTTAATCCTGCTGGGAAAATCCAGATGAAGTAAAACATATCTGTCTTTTGCCAGTGAGTTCAATGGGTAGAACAATGGCACAGGGAACAGAAAGCCTGGAGTTTACATTAAGAAGTCTTAATGACACAAAAACCACTGCCAATAGGTAAGCCAGATAAGATCTCTGTAATTGCATATCTCCTTGTAGATCCAGTCCTAGAGCAAAACTGACAACTTCATATCAGAAATTTCTGTGGCTGTTTAGAAACGTAACTACACACTGGGTTGACCTGTGGGTTTGCATCCCAAACCAGAGAGTGACACAGCTGGAACTGTGGTGGAGTGTTAACATTGCCTAACACTTCCCACTAAAGCATCACAGTTTCTCTTTCTTTTGACTTTGCTAGTTTCCAGCTGTTGGGGCCAAAATTCTGCATACCAGGTGTTTGCCTCAGGCTGAGATAATATAAAAACATTCAGCCAAAAAATGTGTTCCTATTGTGGAGGGATGAGGTAAAGGGAGAACTCAGGTGAGCTGCCCATCCAAGAAACTCTGGAAGGGTTTCCTCTGTGTGGCTCCTAGAACCTGACTCTGGGAGCCAGGTCTCCATCTCTGCCATTCCACCATGTGTCAGGGAGCAGCTTTCTGCCTGCCACAGTACAAGGACTCAAATAAGATCAAGTCTGTGCCCACACTCCCATTCCAGCAGCTGAAGCTGGAATTTCTCAGTTGTGATGGACAGCTGCCTAATTTTGGGACTGCACAGTGATTAAGTCTGTGCTGCCCTGGGCACCTCAGAGCCCTGAAACAAAAGAGGAGAAGCAGTTTGGCTCTTCCCTTCCCAATCACCATGCAGTGCCAGAAGGAAGGCACTGATCTTGGAGGAGGTGCAGGAGATAGCAAGCAGTGGGTCAGACCAGTGCATCGATTTTGTTTCCAGGACTTCCAAAATAACTGCTGCTCCTCATCCTGTCCTTCCCACCTGGGGCAGAATGGGCTGTACTCTTCAAAGGAAAAAACAGAAAGTACAGACAGGGCAACCCAAGCTGGTGCTCATTGCTTCTGCCCCACCACCAGCATCCAGCCTATATCCTGCTTAGCTCTTCAATCACTGCCTTCCCACTTCCCTGTATGCTGGGTGTGGTGGATAACTGCTTTCAGGTGGCAGAAAGGTGGCAGCTTTGAGCCTTCAGATGCCGGAGAGCACCACAGGTAATACCCAGCCTCCTTTACTCCTCCTTCTGTGCACCCATGTTTTGAACAGGCAGCCTGTCCCTTGCCTATCCACCCCACCTGCAGTAGTCCTGCTCAGTGTGGGCAATGTCCCAGAGCAATGCTGGGGGTAGGAGAGAGCTATTTCCTAGTATAGATTAAAAATACCATTATCAAGTCACCTGGACAGTCTGCCAGCATGGATGAGTTTGGCAATAAGCTTTTTCTTGCTCTTTCTGGTTTTATTTCCTGTTTCCCCATGACTATAACTTGGCTGAAATCCTTCTTGGTGGATTTTGGAGAACTTCAGTACTGCACCCAGCCAGAAACAAATGCAGATATGACTGTGGCAGTTATGGGCTATCGTCAAGGGGTCAACCCAAATGCCCACCACCAGAAAGCGGCAATGATGCAGATTGTTTCAGAGGATACTGAGAAGATGCAGCACCAATGGAAAGCCTGCATCTTATTTCTCTGTTGGGGAAAAAACCAGAAAGAGAGATCATTAGAGTGCCCAATAGCTTATTCTCAAGGCTGTATGTGCTCTTGCCTTCCTCTGTTTCTTTTTGATCTCTTGTCAGCTTTTTTGGCTGTGCTGTCAGTCCAGCCTTGCTCATTCATGCATTCATAGTTTATCCAATTATTGCATTACTGGCAGTGAGGAAGTGCAATAGACTCTTTTCTACCCACTGCTAAGAGCAAGTGGCAGGAAAAAGTGTTTATGTGTGTTTTGTGTGTGTGTGTGAATGCAGATTGCTTGGAACATTCTCTAAAGCTGTATGGTAAATTAGAGAATATGCTAGGGAGGTAAAAGTGGGTAGGAAGGGTTTCTTGCTAGAAAGACTCTATTTAGGGAAAATAAGTTGTATTAATTAAAATACATTCATTAGTGGTTTTTTGGGTTTTTTTTCGCTGAGTTCCTTACAATTTCTAGCTTGCTTCTACTTCTGCAGAATGATCCTTTGTGCAGAAAACTTTCCCGATCAACAAATTTTTTAAGAGATCCTGAAGAATTACTCGTACAAGCCTGCCATTTCCCCCAATGCTGGTCACACTTCAGAGCTGAGGCATCATCCCTCAAGTCCCACTCTAACACCCACCTGCCTCAATGCTCCCTCCCACTTGCTCTTTAAAATCATTGTGATACCCAGTTTTGGGTCCAAAATTGCTTTGATAGTGGTGCTGAAACCACTTTCCAAACATAATTTCTTTGCTATGTTTTGGCCATTGCTGTTGGTGGGCTGGTGAGGTGTCAAGCATCACTGACTCTGGAATCTGAGTAGCAACCTTTGCTTTGAATCAGATTCTAAATTGTCTCACTTTTGGGCCTCAGGGACCCTTTCTCACCCAGGCTGTGCTATTAACAGTGCCTGCTGGGACTGGAGGAGGTTCACAACCACCACCACATTCATATAATGACAATGAGAGCTGAGGAGGCACAAAATAACAAATCCCAGGACTTCAGCTCCTTCCCTGGCATTCTCTCCTGTCCTGCCTCTGCTGCATCACTGCTCTGGTGGTCAATCCCTGCAGCTGAGGTGCCTTGGAGGTGCCCAATGCCCTCTCTGGAGGCAAACCTGCATCTCCTCTTTGCTCTGCCACTGCAGAAACTACAGCTTCTTTGAAACTGTACACAGAGACCTGTTCTCTCTGTGCCCACCATAGCACTGCCTTGCTGAGATTGACAAAATCTAGCTCCTCCAGTGCATTTTCCTTTGACCTTTTCTGTTAGCAGCTGATGACTAGAAGAGCTAACACACACACCTGGGGTTCCACTGCCTTCCCAACTCAGGCCACAGGCACTTTACACTGCTTTCTTTTGATCTTAGAGATATTTTACCAGTCTCACAGCTTGGGAAGTTTGACCTTGAGCTTGCCAAAGTTGTATGACCAGAGAACTGGGATAGGTACACAGTGATTTCTGACACCAGCAGGATAGTAAATGTTCCTGGAAACACGTTAAAAACAAATGTTGGCTAGGTGAAATTCCCAGATCCTTAATATGCATAAGAGACAAATCCTGGCAGGATTTTCCAGTGATCCTTTGTAAGATCTCTTACTGAGCACACCTCTGTGCTTGTGTTTGCAGAGGAAACACCTTTGGGGCCCGAGGGACAAAGTGAGGACATGGAATCTTTGCTTGTTTGCAGTATAGAGTTACTGTAACCTGTGGTGTGATGTGAGCAGGCAAAGGGGAAGATGACCTTTTGATTTTGTTCTTCTTGCAGCTGCCTGCAGTATTTCTCATTTCCATCTTACAATGTGCTCACTTCTACTTTGTGGTCTGCTCACTTCTGTCTGAAAAGAAACTGAAAGCATATAATTGAAGAGCTGGTTGCTAGCAAGGTGAAGTCTTTATGCCCGTCACCTCAGAAGAAAAAACTCATCTTAAAAAATGAAATCTGAAATGCTCTGGGACAAATAATATTCTCAAAAAATCCCCACATATATTGTTATAGGATCCATTATTTTTTATGGCAGAGTTAAAAATAATTTAGATGTTGGTCTGACTTGTAGGTGACAGTGAGAATTTGCAGCTGTGGGAATTAAATCCCAGAGGCCAAAAATTATACTTACAAAAAACCTAATCTGAAGCAAGAATGTATATAAGGAGGCCAGAATAAGTCTGAGATGAAAACCAGATTTCATGTCTGATGACATCTTTAGGCTTCTGTCTTTTCCAGGAGAGAAAAGACCAATGAGTGCAATAGCAACTGGTAGCTCTCCCCTGGCCATTTTAAAGTACTGCTGAGCACTGAAGCTCTTAAATGAGATTTATTGCATCTCCCAGATTAATGTACAGTGGATCCTCTGCCGAGGATTTACATGTCAGTGGAATATTTCTTCAGTTACACAGTTATTAAATTGTTAATAGAGAAAAAATGCTACCCAGTCAAAAGCAAACACAAACTACCTTAGCTATTATTGAGAAAATTATTTTAAAACATATAATTTATCTGTTAGGGACTATTTTGTTTTGGGTGATTTAGCATGCACAGCTTGCTTCCTGATCCAGCAGGAAGATCAGTATCAAGAACTCATTTTGGAAAACAGATCAGGTGAAAGCAGTAGTCTTCATTCTTAAGCAGAAATGGCAAATATGTTTCAGGTCAATATGACCAAGTTCTGAACACTCCTCTAAAAATAAGGAATTTTGCTAAGGTTCTATCTTGTCAGAGTCTGGGATACATTGAGATAACAATGTTGTTGCTTCAAGACTTGCCAAATAATTTTCAGACAAATGTTGAAATTCTCAAGGGCTCTGTTAAACTCTCATAATTTCCAACATTGAAATTGCATCTTGTGGAGGTGAAATTGCCTTCAATCTGATGAACATCTGGCTTCCTGTGATCTAAAAATAATCTGTCTGAGCCCCAGGCACCCATCACCATGCTGCTTCATCTCCTGAGGTAGAAGGATGCTGGAAGTGAAAGGGACACATCAGTGCTGGGGGAGAGGGGACCCCTCTTCCCACCTGGCCAGCAGAGAACAGCACCCTGCAGCCCTCTACCCTCCACAGGGAAACCAGCTCCAGCTTTAGGTCACATCATAGCTGGTCTCAGGAGTTGTTTGTGGTATTGCAGGATGCCAGCTGTGTATCATGAACAGTCACTTACCAGAGTCGTTGGGTCAGAGCAGAAACATAGAGTCTTCTGGAATGGTTCTGTTGGAATCCTGAAGCCTGGAGTTTTGAACTTTCTGTGCTTTCTGACACTGACCCTCAAAAGAACACTGCTTTTGACTTGAGGCCTTGGAGAAGGCTTCCAAAATTGAGTGATAGAGTTAGAATCACTGGTGTGTAGTTAGAATAAATGTGTATAATTTCACATGGTGAAGGGTTTTGAATTTGGAGTTTTAGAATATAATAATAGGTATGGGATAAGATGAATGTTCTTAAGCATTGTCTCTTTCTTCCTTCTTGTTCCTTCTTCTTCATTATTTCAAGGGTAGTTTTTGAATTGGATAGTTAGTACCACAATGCAAGTCACAAGTGCTTAGTCATTAAGTCAAAAGTATAAATAATATAAATGTTAGCTCTTAATTAGATAGTTAAGCTTTAAAAGATCTTGTAACTAACTAGAGACATCTCCATTTTCTCACTTTTGGCTTGATAGCTAAAAGTGTTGCAAAACTCTCTGTACTTAAAGTAAAATTTAATAAACAACCAAGTCCAAACAAGAAATCAGTCTCTTGAGTATTCAATCCTAACTCTAAGTAAAAGAAAAAAAAATAAAAGCTAGCCACTAGCAGTTTCCTGATGTGAACAGGCAGGGCTGAGGGTGAGTTTTCTCACTGCAAGGGTTCCTGAGCATCCCCCTGGGAATGCCTGTGTCCCAGCCAGGCTGTGCACCCACCAGCACCAGGGCCCACAGATATGATTCTGTCCTCTTCTGGATCATGGGGAACAGGCAGGAGGTACAACAGAAATACTCCTCATGGATGCCTGGAGTGAGAGCAAGGCATCCTACTGCATCTCAGCTCCATGCCATCAGGAACCCTGCACGTTCCAGGTAATGTACATACTGATCTGTGAGTGAGACAGCTTCTGGGCAAGGCTGGATTTAACCTTGTGCTGAAACTTTGCTCCATTGCCTGTCCTTTGCCAGCTAGAAAATGCCAGAGAACTTCCTTAAAGATTTCTTTGGTTATTCCACATTTTGTGACAGACCAGTTCCAAACTGGGTCACAGATCTGTGACTTCACAGCAGCTGGTCACAAGTCCTGTATTTTTTTCCCATAGGTAAAATGCCTGTATTGATTTCCAGTACATGCTTTGTTCTGACAAGACTTCTATGGCCACTGAGTTGTCCAATGGATGGTGGTTTTTTTAACACATCTGATTTTGTTCTCATATCCCTATTAAAATTGTTGATGAAGATGGAACTTACATTAAAGCAATTTGCAGAGAGCACCAGCCTGGCCATGAGTCAGCACGTGGGTGCCAGGGCATTTATTTCTGATGCTGTCCTGCTGTGTGAGACTTGGTGCTAATTAGGACTGTATTTTCTAACATCTGTGAATGATGTTTTCTTTGACACCTTCAGTAAGTGGACCAGAACACTGCTTAGACTTAGGGAGACGAAATCTGTACAAACTAATTTTCCTCCAGCATTTCTGCAGAACGATCCTTCCTCTTCATGTCAGCTTTATTCAAAGCTCTGGAAAGAGAGAACTTCACTGTTGCTTCTTAGATTGCATCTGCTAAGGCCAAAACAAAGTATTAAAAAAAAAAAATATATATATACATATATATATATGTGTGTGTGTGTGCTGATTTGGTGCATGGGAGTAATGGCAGTAGCCCATTTTTGGGTGTGTGCCCTTAGCTGAATGGCACAGTACAGCACTCATCCTCTTTTCTCTATTTCGTCCCTTGTGAAGCTCTTACAAGTTTTTTTCAATCTTTTGGTAAATCAAGATGCCACTAATATTTTTTTTTCTCTAGTCAAATGCGTCCTTTTTACTTCTGCCAGTAATTCTGACAAGGCACACTTACAAGCAGGTAAATTTGCTTCGTGTATTTCTGCTCTGCATTTCATCCCTGATAGAGGCCTGATAGTTGCCTGTGTATGGAGTTCAGTCTCCTCTCTGCTCACTTAAATATGAGGCTTGTACCTTGTCTCAGGTACATCTAAACAGCTGCTTTTAGAACCAGGAGATTTAACTGTTGAGAGGTTTAGATCAGTGCTCATAATTATGGTGTGCTAAGTGCTCATTTTCAATAATTTTTTTCAATAACAACAATTGATTGTTTAAGATAAAACAAGATGCTGCCTTCCCAAGATGCTTGAAACAGATTAGCATATATATCTATATAGATACAGATGATATAGAGATATAGATATAGATTAGATATAGATATATATTTGAGGCCTCCATGTTTATTAAACACATTAATTGCAGTTGATGTTATTGAATCACCTTTGCTCTTAAGCTTTGTCTTTTAAAAAGAACAATCACATATTCAAGCATTAACTAAATTTGAAATATTTTGTCCCAGATAGTGATCATCACAAATTAAGTTTAAATAGAACCAGAGCTCTACAGCAGAAAATGTTCCGCACCATCATTATATAATGCCATATACTACCTGCTTTTGGCTTAGGACTCTAATAGTGTGGAAAAGGCTGGGACTGGTGGCATTCCTGTGCCTGACTGTCCTGGCAGAGCCAAACTGGTGTCTTGTCACTGCGTCACCTGCTCTGCAGCAGCTGTGAGGCACTAGGTTTACAGGATCTATTTGCACTTTGAATCAGAAAGCCACAACCTGCTCTGTCTTATGTGAACAGCCATAGCAAGAGCAGAATCCTGCATGATTCACCAGCATGCAGATCCTGCTGAGCAGTGAGTCTGTCTGGCTTCTCATGAATATTATTTAACCAATTTATAGCGTTTACATGGAAATATAAGCCTTGACAGGAGAGATGTGAGACCCCTCATCACTTCTGTTTGACTTACTGCAGTAGCAAAGAGCTGAAACAGTTATCTTCAGGCTGAGATGATTGACTGGAAGTGATTTTTCACCAGGTGACATTTGCAATAATTACATGGTGCTTTACTTGCTTGGGAGGAAATAATCAGCACGACCTTCAAAAGGATCTACGGAAAGCAGCTCTTGCAAAAACAATTATTTGAACCTCCTTCTACAACAGCTCCTGGTACAGCTAGGAAATGAGGGGAGTGTACTGCGTGTATGGGAGCTGCTACTGGCTGCCAAAAAGACAAGCAGAGCCAGGAGGGAGAAGCAGTAAACTCGAGGGAAATCAGATTTCCTTCTAAAATCCTGTGTCTTCTTAACATCTGCTTCTCCCTGCCTGGCTGCAGGTGGTGGAAAAATCAAAGTGAGTGGCTGGGGAATCAGGTTTATTGCACAGGCTGGAGATCTGACCCCCTGCTCCATCCTATTGAAGGAACTTTTTTTGGTGCCCACTTATTCCAGATTTTACAGCATCATGTGAGACAAGTGATTACCTTACATGTTTTCTGCCCTGACAACAGAACTATCTCCATGCTCCCTCATCCTGTGGCCCTGAAAAACAATCCATTTGTACCATGGTGAAACTGGGCAGCTTTCTGGTGCATGATCCCATGGGGTCAGCATCCCCTATCATATCCTGGGACACAGCCTGGGTGCACCACCTCTGCTCCAGCCCGCAGTAGATGTTGGACCCAGTGTGTGTTTCCACTCCTCTTTCATGCCAGTGGCACCCCAGGTCTTGCTTGTCTTGCTTTTCTGAACTCTTTCCTTCTTTAAATAAGGCAATGCCATATAAAAATACCAACCTATGGCTAGCTGGTTTATTGAAATTCTCAGAAGAAACAGTTAGCAACAAAGCTACCCAACAACTTTTCTGACATCCCCACACTCACCTTCTTGCTGTCAAATTGAGACCAGCCTGGAATATTTAAAATGGGATTTAAAAAAAAAAACAAAAACAGTGTACTAAATTACTTTTAATTAAACAAACAGGCCAGAAAGTCCAAACAACAACAAAAATCAGAAGAGAATTTAAATAAACAAATATATTAAAAATAATTCTCAAGCCAAGAGAAAGTTGGGCAAATTGCCCATTTTGGGTAATCCTGAAAAGGAAGCCAGAAACCCTGTCTCCTGTTCCAGCCAGTAAAACATGCTGTCCCATCAGAGAAATCTAATTAACATTTTGTTTTAAAGGAGGTTGTTAGACATTTGTGCTAACATGTTAGGGATGTGTGTATGGCACCAGGGCCTCATCACTGCCCAGGAACACTCCCTGCCTCAGTTTCCCAGGAGAGGTGCCAGGAATCAGCCTCTGCTGGTGCAAGGGATGGACAAGGGACATGGCTATGACTTGTCAGCTGTTTGAAACAAAGCAGAGTGGAAAGCAGAGTGCTGCCTGGGGCCTCCCTGGCTTTTGCACATCCTGTGGAAATCCCTGGAGCTGGTGAAGGGCTGTGCAGGGCACCAGGAGCTGCTGCTGGGTCACCTCACCATGCCAGCCCCTCATTCTGCCAAACCCAGGTGTACCACCAAGGCATCAAAGCTAAGGGCATCTGAGGGTGGCAAGTTAGAGATTTGGATGAGGCACTGTATGATTTCACAGCATCTATCCCTGTAGACACCCTTCCCATCCCTAGGGCTGCTGGCTGTGGAGAGACAGCCACTTAGGTGAGGTAGTTTCACCACATTTCTGCCTTCTGGCAGCACTGGGACAAAGTCTTGCACAGTGCTCTGTTTGCTCAGCTCTTTGGAGAGCATTGGCTGTGTTTACTTATAGCTGCCTTGTGCAAAACCTGGCTGCATTCCAGCAGGAGTCCCCGAGCTCGGCCCTGGATGTGCCCTCTCTGCATCCTGGGAATTCCCCCTTTCCCTGGGCTGCAGACTTTCTCCCACTTTAGGCTCTGCTTCATTGCACAGATCTGAGGACTTGATGAGTTGTTTTTACCTGCCCTGCAGGTAATGCAGGGCCCATGTTGGTATTCCCTGATGCCCAGTGTCTCTGTCAGTAAGAGTATTGTCTATCATTTCCCAAGGAGCACACCCTTGTAAGGCAATGGATGAGGTCTGTGGGTGTGCCAATGCTGAAACACCCTCCACCTTCTGAACTGGAGCCCAACCCTCTGCTGTACAACTGTGGATTGGTCAGAGAACCGCTGGTGACTCAGTAGAGGAAGCAGAGGCATGGGCAGTCTATTTTTAGCTGTCAGTAAATGTACTAAAGTGGCTTACTGCTGAGCTGAAGAAAGGACAGACAATCCCTGCTTGCCCTATTTAGGGAATAAATGTGAAATACTTGCATCCTTTTCTAAAGTCTAACTTATAGGTACTGCTGGGGAGAGGTGTGCTGGGGAGAACAAATCTCTGGCCATCCCTCTGTGTGGCTCAGGACAGGCTTTGCTTCACAATGCAGCAGCAATTTAAAAGGTAGACAGCACTTTTGCAGAAAGATAAGAAAAGCAAGAATGTGGGCACTCACCTGGAAGTGTGCTGCAAATACCTGACAGTGCTCAAGTCTGCTCAGACCTTCTTGAAAAGGATGTAAATAATTAATGGGCAGAAATGAGCCCAGGTGGACTGTTAAGCTTCTCTTTTACAAAGGGGAGCAGTAAAAGAGAAAATTGTAAAACAAATTTTATATATATGTCTTGAATCAAAGATAATAAAGATATATAAAATAATCATAGAATCATAGAATGTAGTGAGTTGGAAGGGACCCACAAGGACTATCACAGTGCAACTCCTAGCCCTGCACAGGACCCCTGTAGGAATCACACCACTATATATACGTAAAAAAGCCTGTGTCCACTTTGTATCAGAACATGAGAAAATATTTGGGGAAACCAAGGGTTTGTATATCCACAGCCAACAAACATGCTTGGCTCATCCAGGGATGAATTGTCTGCAGATACAGCAAACTTCAAGGGTATAGTAAAGCTACAAGGAAGATGAGTTATTCGTGGGAATGAAAGGACACATAGAGATGTTAGTAAATTTCAACAAATCCCATTTTGGCCTGAAATGTCTTCTGCTACCATAGACAGTAACTCTAACTTTGATTGAAATGGAGAAGAAAGAAGTCACTTTTCTTTGTACACTTTTCTTGTCACAGTTCCTTCTCTGGTCTTTGTTTTCAAGGGTTCCACACATCCTTTCGTATGGGGTAAGAGTTGACATTTGAGGGATGGTTGTTGGCAGGGATAAATTTGCCTACAAAAATGTGCTGGCCAGGGCTGTTGCTGGGGTAAGATGATGCCATGAAGGAGTGACTGGACCAGTGTGGGAAATGAGCCAAATGGTAAGGATGGCAGAAAATAGGTCTCAGCAGGACACCTGCATGTGGATGTCTGGGGCTGGACCAAGATCTTCCTTCAGGAAGGGTTTGCCTGATGGGAGCTGAGACATAAACTAGGGGAGACACTTGCAATTTGCTCTGCAGATTGTTGTTGCCATTACATCAGTTCTCTAAAAAGAGACTAAGAAAGTCTATTCCATCTCCATATGTCAGTGGCAGTGGGAAAGGCTGCTCTGCCACAGGCACTGCTGCTCTTTAAAAGCTTCCAAATGCTCCTCCACTGAGATACTGCCGAGGTTTATTTCCTTGTGGTGGCTGTGGTCACAGAGCAGCGTAATGGGCTCACAGCAGTAGGAGGCAAAGCATCTGTACTGGAACAACTTCAGCATGGTAAAATGATTTGATACGTAGGAAAAAAAATAGCTGGGGGTGATAGAAAGGAGAAATGACCCCTAAAAGAGAAAAGGAAGGGGATAAACAGCCTCTTGGGTTTTATTCATTATATTCTAAGCCTTAGCAGTTACTAATGGAGCTCTAGGGGAATTTGTGCAGTGCAGATCAATATTCGGGGGGGGTGGGGTGTTAATTAAAAAGATATATTTTCCCTTTGGCAATACTATGTGCTGGAGCTGTAGGGATGATCTGTTAGCTGTCCAAGACTATTTACACACAGTCACTTGCAAATCTTGCAGACTGTAGCTTTTCCCAGCAGGTACCTGTGACCCACCCCTGACAGTGTCCCTGCAGGATCTGAAGTGGGTGCGTAAAGAGCTCTGCCTGCACCTGACTTAACCATGTCCAACCCCATGCTGTGCTCCTGGGACTTGCACTGCTGATATTCATCTTGGCATCTGCCTGTTCCTCATCCTCACCTGCCTTCCTCCCATTACCTCTGTGGCTGGAGGAATAGGGCTTGCTCGTCTGCTTTGGCAGAGGAAGGAAGGCACAGGAGCACTTTGAGTTTTCCACATTGTATTATGGGTGTAAATGTTGGTGAGAAACCAAAGACTGAATGTTTAAAAGCATGGGAGGTATTAAGCCACATGGGGTTGGTGGTTGAATCATCCAAAAATAATCTCTTTAATTTGCTGGGCCAGGATAAAAGTCACATTGCTAGGAATGCCACATAATAAAAAATCAATTTAAAAGTCAATATTCTTAAGTTTTCCCTGCAGAGAGCCTGTCTGGATTTGCATTTCCTCACAGTTGGTCTTTATGCACAAGATGTTTCTCATGCAGAGCTGAAGCTTTTGCTTGCTCTGTGCTCCCAAAGCTCCAGCCCAAGGTTGGCAAGGCAAGGCTCTGGTGCTGAGGAATCCTGTGCTGCTGTAAAACATGACATTTATAAAGCACTGGTTCCTTCTTTTCAAAATCAGCCTTTGCAATCCTTTTCTCTCTGTGTCTGTAGAAGACACCGTGCTGGATGTGAGCAGGCTCACAATACCCAGTTGCTGTAGCTGCCCCTCAGACATCGCTTCCTTCCCTCCTGTGCCTTTGGGGGTTTGGGTCTGAAGGTGTACAGGGTTGCTCTGCAGCAGACTCCAATTGCTTTTTGTAAGTGGCTGCCCAAAACAGGAACACTTGAATATTTGCATTTTTAGAGGATTATTTCAATCCTCAGCTCTGACCACTTATACTCTTTATTCCTTGCTGGATCTTGAATTAGAAAGCATTTTCTTGTCATTTTGCACTGGAAGAAATTGAGCATTGGTAGGAGCAGCGATTCTGGACAGTGGCAATGGGGGAAATGGTCTCTCTTCCCCTATTGCTGCAACTCTCCTGGCTTCCCTCCAGTTTCCATCTATGCAAAATCAGAGGGAGGACTGTGAAACACCCCAGCATACAGTGGTGAAAATATCTTCCTCACTGGGGCTTTGGCAATTTTGAATGGAAACCGTGGGTTATTCCAGTGCTGGACATTGCACAGGCCAGCCTTATCTCTGCTGATATTTCAGTTCCTGTCTTAGACCCAGGAAGATCATCAAACTTCACATTGCCCCTGGGATCTGTCCTTAGGGGTATTTTTGACTTTGAATCACTCAGTCTCATAACTTGGCTCTTCTCTTGCACTTGTCATGAGGTTGCATAATCTGGGGTCTCTTGCACTGGGATCTTTTCACTGATGTTTTTCCTTTGGCTTCAACTTTGTGCAGTTTTATTTATCAAATCCTTCACGAAGCTTCCTGCTACTGCAGGCAATAATTATTCTTATGTGTACAGACACTGCACTAGAAAAATTTCCGTTGCCTCTGAACATACCTGTTTAGTATTAAAATATGGAGTTTGGATATTTTTGGCAATTGCCTCATAATGGTCTTTGCTGCAGAGTTTTCTGACCACTGATTTTGTAGTCAATACATCCTTCTCTTAGACCTAGATGTTCTGTTGCTTGTGGGTTTGTATTTTACCATTGCCACATCTCCATCTTTAGACATTCATTTCCTTCTATAGCTCTGAAGAGCAACACTTTATTTAATTATTTTTCTTCTGTTATGTGGGAAAACACTTCTTTGTTGATTTGACCACTTGCACTTTGAAACCTTTTGCCTTGTTTTCATTGTTTTGTTATGTCTTGGCTGAGCCAGTGTAGCTCATCAGCTTTAATTGGGGAGAAAGCACAGGGTGTGTTTGCTTTTCCCTGGAAACCATTTTCTGCTTCATAACAAATTTTAAAGGCCTATAAAATTAATTAATAGCCTGCCTGAGTGCAGCTGGTGCTGAGGAGAAGCACAGCCTGCCCTGTCACAGAGCAGTAGGGAGTCCACCATCCTCTTCCCCCTTCCTAAAGGCACTGTGTGTGTTTTGGGGCTGGAAATACTCTAGGAGTAACTCAGCCAGCAGCCGACCCTCTGCATCTCAGTGGGATTTCTGCTTGCAAAGAGAGGTAGAGTATCTCCAGGAGTGGGTACAAGTTGTCTTTCCTGCAGCAGCAGCCTCCCATCACAGGGCTGGGGGACTAGCAGGACTGTCTGGAGGGGAGCAGGAGCTCCCCTGTGGAGGCTGATGGTGAGACAGCATGATTTCAGTTCTCCTGGGGGTTCAGGGAACAGAATTTGCCTTTATTTTAGTTTGGCTGTAGCCTCTGGTGCTGCCAGTTCTGCCCATGGTGTGCCCACGCAGCCACCAATTGCTTAGGAAAGGTTCACAGCAGAGCATGGTGGCTTCATTCCTTGCCTTCCTCTTTCCTACACTGCTGCAGCCCCACAAGCTCAGGGGTCTGCTCAGGCTGGCTCAGAGGCTCTGGCACTGGACTGGGCTGTGCAAGGGCCAGCCCTGGATGGGCAGGATTAAGGGGTGTTGGGGCATGAGGGAGAAATGCCTGCTGGGGAGGAAGCTGGCATCTGCCTTGTTGTAGACATGGTGCCGATTTTTTGCCCTCTCTGATGAAGACACAAGGATTTCTTTCTGGAGGAGAGCTTAAAATAAGAGTTTTGGACTCCTGGTTTAATGTGTCAAGGATGAGTACCTTAAGCAGCTGTGTTATTGTCTATTCTGGACTGAGTTCTCTTTTGCAGCCTTGGTCCCTCCCAAAGGACCACAACTCCTCCTTCCTTGCAGACGTGATTTCTTTCCATAAATGTTTACATTCAGACGTTATTGTTGCAGTGAGTGGAAAGGTCAGTGACTTTAATGCTTTCCTCTGGAGCGCAGTGGAGGAGTGCTCCAACCCCTGCACACCTTCTCCCACTGTGTGAGACATGCAGTTTCCCCAGGCAGGTCTACAGTGGTCTCTTAGTGTCTTCTTACTGATTTATCCTGACTTCAAAATCTTTGTTATTTTCTTGAACGCTTTGTCTTCTCAGGGACCTTCAGGACTTTTGACTATGAAGTTGCTTCAAAGCATTAATTTGCTCTGTTAAACATTAAAAATAACAAAGAAAAGGCTGCAGTGGACTTTCTCATTGTGTGACTCGCAGAAAGAAAACCAAGCACAGGCTCATCTAAATCTAAAGAGATGTGTTTCTGGCTGGACAGCCCTGAAGGGTCTGCAATGGGTCTGCAGAGCAGTGCAAGTAAGTGGAGGGCTAAGCATCAAGGTAGGTGTCAATACAATAGGAGGGGCAGAAAGCACCCCCTACTTGGCTGTCTGCAGCTGCTGGGCCACCAGTGTGATGGCCCAGGTGCCACAGAACTGAATATGGATATGTACTTTAGGAGATCAGCTGCAAATTCCTGTCCTCACATGTTCTTTATGGGAGCACAGATCCACCTGAGCATGTGACATCTGGTGCCTTGTCTGCACCTCACACTGCAAGGTGTTCACCACACCCTTCATCTCTTGGGCTGCTGAAAGCCCCACAAGCATTTATCTGGGCACATGTGGGCTAAGTAATAGCCACAATTAACACACCTCTGTGTAATCAGAGAATAGCACCTGGCCATGCCTGTGAGGCTTGAGCAGAAGCCAAGCTGTGTGGGTGGAGGGTTTCCCCAGAGGTCCTGGCAAACGCAGGGCCAGGCAATGGATGGATTACAGCTGTGTGTGAGGGGGTTTAAAAATAGCTCTGCAACTTTCCAGAGGAATGTATTTATTATGAAGTCGTTTAAAGGCTGTAGTAGGAGATCCAGGAGCAGCCTTTGGGAGCGAGCCAAGAGACAGAGCTTCTTCTGGGCATAGTGCTCCCTGGAAAGGCAGGCTTGGGCTGCTGAGCAAGGAACCTGCTCCTGTTTGTTTGCCCTCTGTGTTCAGGGAAACAAGACTCTGTGTATGTCTCTTACAATAAATAAACATTGCTGCACCAAGGATATGCTTGAAGGATCATCCGTTGTATTTTAGTGGAAACAACCTGGCAAGACCCCACTTATTGGCTAATCCTTGCGCCAGATGGAGGTAAAAATATATTTCAAATGTTAATTAACTACTTCATTTCGTGTCTGATTTTCTGGTTTTGAACAAATGACTAAGAAGTCTTGGTTAGCGAACATATTTACTAGTGCATCCTGATTCACTGCTCAAACCCACAAGATCTCAGCCTTAACAGTGAAATTGTTAGCTTGGGTGTAACAGCAGAGCAAATCACTAGCACGTGGGGAGCACAGAGCCAAAAATCTGCAAATGGACAAGGATCACAGCAGGGAACTGAAATAAGGGACACGCGTTCTGCCACTCTGTAAGAAAAAGAGGTTTTCACCTTTTAGATACACACAGATCCTAATTAACTGTTCATGATGGTGATGCATTAGGGTGAAGGGGGCTCCTATGAGTGTGGAAATGATGCACAGGTTTAGGTGAGTGTTTTCTCAAATAAGACCCCTAAACCACACCTCCAGCATACACACTAGTATGGGTGGGAAAGAAGCAGTGACATCCAGGTTGGTTAGGGCATAAAATGTGTATGGCTTCAATGGAAAGGCTAAAGATCCCCTAAGAAAGAGCAAAATAGAAGCAAAGATATGACGAGGGGAAAAAAGGAGATGGAGCAGTTGTGCAGGATGGGGGAAGATCATGGATGCCAGGCTAGGGGGGATCCCAGTACAACATCATGGAGCTGCAGGGTTTTCTAATCTTAGTGCTATGATAAACTCCAGGGAAGTGTAGAGTTGACAGCACAGAGGAGCAGAGGCATTGACCATGTATGCGGTGAAAGGTGGGTTAGTCCTGTTAGTAATGAGAGCTTGCTGAGACAGAGGGGAGTTGATCCAGATCTGTGGTTTACCTTGCATAAATCCCTGGAGCTACACCAGCTGCACCAGCATGAGTGAAAGACCTGTGTGGGCCTGGGAGGTATTTGTTGGAGGACAAGTTGGCTTTTTATTTCAAATTTTTGGAGATGGTCACGAGGAAAATAACTTTAATTGCAAGCAGTAGGTATTTGCCTGAGTGTCTCTGAGAGACCAGAGCTTTTGCAGAGCTTTTGAATATGGGTTTGCAGATGATAACCTCATCTTTTGGCCACAGCATGCTGTGGGTTTGCCTGCAGGGTTACATGTGTTCAGGAAACGACAGGGAGATAGATATGTAGAGATATATCTCACTGTATTGACTAGATGCAGGCAAGCATCAGGCTGTCTGAAGGCTTTGTGCCTGCCTTTTGGGACCCTTTGCTAGTGGACAAATTCCTCCTTTTGGTGCATCTTCCAGCCCAGCAGCTGGCACAGAAAGCCAAGGCAGAAAAACATCCATGCTGTAAACTGCACATCCCTCCAGCGGCACCAGGCCAGAGCTGTTATTTAGTCTCACATCCCAGGCAACAGATTTGCCTCCTACAAAGAGGCACATGGAGGAAAGGGTTTCTCGTAGTTACAAGAAGATGGTGTTCATTAGCTTTCAGACCTGCTGTAAGGAGGAGTCATTTGTAAGACACAAGGAACAAAATGAGGTCATATTTTTCCAAAGAAGAGATGTTTTTTGAGTCTTGTACGATCAAGTAAGTGCAGAAACACGATTATTTCCTCTCAGGTTAAGCCTTGACTCCTATTTCCTGGAATAAGTGTATGCATGGAGGTCTAAGTGCTCTAAACTAGATGACATAACCTTTTAGCCTATAAATCAGCATTTTTGTGAGCACTGCATCAGATTTGTTTTGAGAAAAGCCTTTAAGCTATCTCAGAGCTAAACAAATATTTCAGAATCATTATTTTATTTTCTTATTTAAAAATAATAAATTAGTGTTTGCTGCAACAAAATCAGTTCAATTTTGAGAGTCCAGTGGGACGTTTTTCCCTTTCATGGATTTTTCCAGCATCCTCCCAAAGTGTGAACACAACTTTGACTCCCATTGCTCCCAGGAGCCCTGCCAAGCACTCAGCATCACTGGGTGAACATTGGGAGCATCCCCCCACCATCCATCCCTCCTTTTCTTGTCCTTGAGCACCCAAGGAAAGGGACATGCAAGAAACATACCTGAGTGCACAGGTATGTTTCTTACATGAAACAAAATAGTGCAAGGTGTAATTTTAAGCCATGGGTTAAGCAGTCCCAGGGTGGTTAGCTCACACTGCATTTCCATAAGCAAGGGCACTTCCACCCTGAGAAACAGCCTGTTGGTCAGACATCTGGCATGCTGGGCAGCAGAGCTGGAAACAGTGGTGACAACAGGTTCAAAACACTAGGAATAGCAAATAACAACTTTACTTTAGGTGTATCAGTGACTAGATATGTCATGTTTTGGAAACATCATAGCGAGGCGAGCTTTGAGAAGGAATTTACAGGCAAATATGTAAAAAAAAAAAAAGTTTGTCTGGAGTAGCCTTCATTTTATTCCTTTTTCTAAGGGGGAAAAAGTAGAAATTAAGATAAAAATAGAGGTTTTATGTTGGCTAAGCAGCCCTGGAAGGGCTGGAAGAGAAAACCCAAACAGCAGAAGTGTTGCTTAAAAAAACATTTTCATGATATTTTACAAAATCTGAGTTTTTCCATTGCTGCCTTCAGTTACATAAAGGCCTTTCATATACCAGGTCTGTTGATCTCTGATAAAATTGCACAAAGGAGGCAGCTCATTAACTCTCATTTTGCACTGAGCATGTTTTGATGTGCAGATTGCTGACAGCACAAAAAATCCTTTCTGGCTGTGTATGTAGGGATAATAGAAGTATTGATATTGGATACCTGCTGCAGGCAAAACACAGGGGATCCCCCATCTCCTCAGCATTTCATCTCAGGAGTAATGACCAGGGAATGTGAAGAGTGATTGTGGAGTTAAACCTAATACAAAGCTCCTGTAATTGAAAGCCCATTACAGCATCTCAAGTCAGACTCTTGAAATAAACACTGGCTTTTAAAAATTCCTGCCATTACTAGCTAGTTATTGATTGAAATAATGATGCATTTTGTTTTTATAAAGGTTTTCAAGCTCTCTTGTGTACAGAAGACTTCTCAAACATTTAACAATTCCAGGCATGAACAGTTTATTTGAACATTTAGCTTGCAACACTGGAGTCTACAAGCAAAGAACTGTTATGTTGGTGTAGGGAGGCAGAGAGCTTCAATCAACTAAACTGGATGGAGTTAAACAGCATAAGCTATAAGAAAGTTACATTTAATGGATAATTTTTTAACTAGAGGATGTTGGACATCAAAGCTGGTATCTTTTAATAGAGAAATAGTTGGCAGCACACCTGAGTGCATGAATGATGGGCATGCAACTTTGTGGTTGTACTTTGATCTCTTTCTCTCTGCTCCAAAATCATGAAGGATCATGGAGAGAAGTCAAATGGCTCCATTAGAGTTAAATGCTGATGTTCATTGAAAGAACAAAAATAGAAAGCAAACAACAAATGCATTGCTATGATGCTTTGGGTGCTTCATTGTCCTAGCTAGTGTCCTTCTCTCTTCCTAAACTAGGAGAAGATGGATTCAGGCCCGTTTAAGGTGGGGTCAGTTTGCCTCTGTGGATATAAACATGGTGGGTGTGTAGTGGTGTGCAGTGATAGAGAATGTCTGTGCAGTTTTGGGGTGGCTGTTGCTGAGCCAGAGCTAATCCCCCCCAGCAGAGCCCATGGCTTACCCTCCCTCTTCCATGCACTGCCACAAAGTCAATCCCCAGGAGCATCCACCCCAGCACCCTGTGTGCTGAGAGGCTGGTGAGGAGGCACCTGCAGGGAGGGACCCCAGGCAGAGAACACCCCATAGCAGGGAAGTGGTGATTGCACAGGGACCTCCCCAGCCCCTGAAAATCATAGTCATGCTGGTGGCACAGCCCTGCAAGCACAGCCCAGCACGGGCTGCTTTGCTCCTGCTCACAGCCCTCGCTGCTGCCCTGGCGCTTGCTCCAGGCTGGCACAGCCCTGCTGCAGCCATGGCAGCTTGTGCAGACAAACAGCCAGGGTCTGCAGCTGTGCTGCCCACATTCCCAACTCGAGTGGTCAAAAAAACTTTGTCTCTATGAATGGCAGTCAAAATTAGACTTAAGGAAAGTTCAACTTTAATGTCAAGTGCCACTGTTTCATTATGTGGATTTTTCAGAGCTGCAGCCAAATCGGTCCAGTGCTGCTTAATTGCTTAATATGATAAATTATGTCGTTTGCCAACTGCTTGCCTAATTATGTATTTTATTCCTTGTAAACATCATCTCTGAGACGATAGAAGGGAGGCTGTGCAGAGTTTCCACAGCCAATCTGATGGGCTGGAGTACAGCAGCCATTTCTGCAGCTATATTTATCTTCCTCTCATCAATGTGACTGACACAGACCTCCAAGAAGTTATCTTTTATATCCTACTCTTCAAAATGAGGACTCTCTTTGTCACTTCTCCAGGGAAGCTGTTTTTGAATCTAATATAAAGGGTTGTTTATCTCATCTCCCAAGGACTTGCATATTTTCACAAAATATCATTTGGCCTCTTGCCATGTTTTCTGTCCAGGGTGTCAGAGGCCAGGCCAGCTTCAGGCAAGAACTGGGAGGCTCCTCTCTGTCTGAAATCCTCCTGCATTGCACCAAGACACATAATTTTTGGGGATATTTTGTGGTTTTTAGTCAGGACCAAGCAATTCTGACAAACCAGAAAAATAATGTTTCTGAAGCCACTAAAAGTTGAATTTCATGTCTGACCAAGCTTAACTTTTTAAGCTGGAAATTTAGGGGCAGGTTGCAGGTGGAGTGCACGTGATGGTGCCAAGCACTGAGCAGCCCAGAAGGGCAGCAGCCTCTGCCCTTGGGAGCTCCCAGCAGGATGTTTGTGAGCAGAGGGACTCTGCCTGTGCCTCTGCCCCAGGGGAAGGGGCAGGGGTAACTCACTGTGGTTCATGTGACCTCAGCACACCTCCCACCCCATTCCTCTTGTCAGGGAGCTGCTCCAGAGCAGCACTGGTCGAACAGGCAGGGCCAAGCCTGTCCCCACCATCACCACTGAGCCTCAGGGGTTTGCTTCCACCACTGCAAAACACTCCCATCCAGCAGTGCCTCGTGAACAGAATACAGCTGTCATCTACAGACACTCTGTTGAGCTTCATACATATTAATGTTCATATACTGGCTGCTCTTTCTCATCTGCTTTAATCGAAAGATAAGCTGAATTTCCTATTTTGCTCTGCAATAGGAGTTGTATTTAAAGTAGTGCATTTTCCTGCTGTGTTCCTACTATGTTTGAATTAAACTTGGTCATAATAGTGAAAAGAAAGCATCAACCTCTACACAAAATCTGTTTTTACCAAGGGAGGTGTATATTGCTGTACTTTAAAGTGATGATCATTAGAAACAACTATTTAGGACATTACTGCTGAGGAGAAAAGCATCCAAGTCATCTGTATCAGCAGTGTAAAATATAAATGTCTCTGTTTCATTTATCAACTGCTGGAAACAAAAGGTGTTTTACTTGGCAGGATTTAATATCAGTTTGGATTTTTTCCTTCTGGTAGTGCACAAGATGAACCATGCCTGATTGAATTTTGAGAGCAGTTCCCCTCTTGCAGAATACACTGTACTTTGTTAAAAGAGAGCAGATCACAGAAATGAAGACCAGAGGTCCATTTACAGAAGTCTGTATACAAAATGTGAGCAAAACTGCAGAAACAACCATCAGAGTCACATGTGACAGCTGAACAACACTGCACACAATTAGGATAAAAGGGCAGCTCCCCCTGGGCAGCAACTGCATGATGGATGGCTGCAGCTCACTGCACTGCAGCTGCACAAGAACCTTTAGCATCTTTTTTATGCACATTCATTTCATGTGAACGGAGGCCATGCTTCCTGTGTTGAAAAGAACATTAAAATATATTTCCACAGAAATTCCAAAAGTTATTAGACTTATTCTTGCATTTTGTGAGTGATATTTATGTGCTTCCCACCTTTTTTTCTTCTTTCCTCCTTTTGTCCCTTTTTCTGTAGGAGCTGAATAATTCATCATAGAAGGAAGCACATGGATTTTCATTTTTTATTTTAGTAAAACAATACTTCAAAGAGCAGTGTCAGAGGTTTGCTCGTTGTGACTCAGATTTGTGGAAAAGACACTGCAAAGTGTCTGGGATCTCATTTTAGCATGGACATATTTGTAGGTCTACTCTCAGTCTTATGTTTTCTCATTATAAGCTTGAAAAAATTATCCTCAAATTTAAGGAATTCTGCCACTACAAAATCTGTAAAATTTGACCAACAAACATCACAAGTTTATATATTTTCATTCCCTGGTCACACCAAAAATTTAAAAAAATATTTTATTGTTTTTTTCTGGTGGAGGGGGGGGATGTTTAAGTTCATGCTGAATAAATTAGTAAATTTCATCAATATCAGCTGAGAACTTTTCAGCTGAGGAAACTATGCATTTTTGGAGACTTTCTTAGCAATAAAACTGCCAACACAAGATTCAAAACCTTTATCTTTTTGATCTCGGTCACACTTAAAAAGCAAGCTATGATAGTAGGAGAAGGTTGTGATCAGGAGTTCCAAAATTTTCAGTTTAGAAGGTTGACAGTTCAGTACTTCACATGGGACCAACACCAAAAAGCAAAATGGATCATCTTCAGAGAGGAGGCTTTGGTCAGCACTGATTGACTTTGAAAGTCAACAACTCTCCACTGCCCACTATGGTGTTTAGCTTTTCAATCTGTCTGTAACAACTTGCCATAAACATATAAATCACTTGGAAAGTCTGAACACAGTGAGTCCCTAACAAAATATAAATCCTGTGCTTCTAACAGGACTAGCTGGAGTGGAAAGGTCTGGGCGAGTGAGGAGTTGTGACACACAGACACAGCAGGGAACCTCTGCTGAGCACACAGGCTGGGAAACACTGCTGGTAAGGCTTGCAAATTCAGATGAAGAAAATGGCAAATTGTCCAGAAAGGCAGGGTATGCATGGGTTAATTTTGCTCACTCTGTGTCCCACAACAGGATGTAAAATTTGAGTAGGAGATGCTAGAAGTAGAAGGGTCTTAATCCAGCCTTTCCTTAGGGTTTTCTCTCCTATTTGCCCCTGCCACAAAATAGCCCTGTTTTTAATACATTTGGGAACTAGATCACAGTCTTGGAGTCTTTGGTGTGTAGACAAAGTGCCAGACCCATGGAGAGGTCTGAAACAATGACTCTGCAGCAGCAGAAATTATTCCTTCTACCTTTGCAGCCCATGAGCTGTGGGATGCTTCTGGCAAGGAGAGGCTCTCACACTGGCTGCTGCAGGTCCTGCACAGTGTCTTGGCAAAGCTAAACCTGACAGGCAGCAGCTCAGAGCCTCAAGGGGTAGCTTTGTTTGGGTTTTGGCTCTGCTGTTGTCAGGTGAGTACAACACATACTTAGGTACTCATTGCACATCATAGGTGGATCTCTTTTTTTGAGTATTTATCTTTCAAACCATACTGTTTAAATACCTATTTTTTCTTCTAAAGGGTAGCAAATTCTGCTCACCTCCTGCTTCTTTGGGCATTACTGGCATTTATCAGGGATCTGACACACTCAAGACCATTGCTCTTCAAGGCACAGATATTTGGCTTTCCACTGAGAGCTGTTATTTAGGGCTCAATTAGTCTTTTGTCCATGTTTTGCCTTCAGCAGCTCAGCGGAGCTCCTCGCAGTGCACACTCTGCCGCGTGGTGGATTGTTGTGAGGACTGTGCTGGCCTTTGTCTAACACATCATCGTGTCTCACTCTCTCCTGGATTATCTTCTGACCCAGCAGTTCTTATCCAGCCATAGCTGTCCCCAGGATTTCTCAGAGCCAGCAGTGCATATGGTGTTTATATAGGCTCAGAGGGGAACCCTCTGTTCCAAGTTTGTAGGGGCTGATAGGGCCCTTTTTGTCCTCCTTATGCTTTGCATGTGAATTTTGTATTGTTTCCAGACAAAGTGAGACTCAGCTGTGTGTGGTGTCTGGAGCCCAATACATTTTTTTCTTTTCTTTCTCTTAGAATTGCAACGTGAAAAATGGTTTATGCTCTTTTGAGAAGAAGCTGAGCTGATTTATCTGACATCAGTGACGTTACGTGGGCAGTGAATGGAGCCCCTTGTGCTTGCAGAATAGTGGAGGGTTTGGAGCAGGGCTGCAGGCTCAAGCCAAAGGCCAGCTGTGACCAACTTTGATTTTTCTCACCCAACAAACTCTCCAGTGACATCAACTTCTTTTTAATAGAAAACTGCAGTTTTTTGTGAGGGTTCAGCAGTATGCTTGAGGGATGGCTCTTACCCCCTTAAGGAACAACTGAAGCACATTCTGAAGAAAATACACTTCAGCAAAATGCCCACAGGTACTGCAATGAGGGAAGAGGCTTTAGAAAATCTAAATTTGGATTGTTAAACTTTGGTTTGGTGTGGCTCTTACTTTGAGACTTACCAAGAAATGAAGGCAATGTGGGTGGTGCTAAAAAAAATGTACTTCAGTAACATTTAAAGACTTCTGAATTTTTCCTTGTAAAAGTAGATCATTCATTTTCTTCCAGGCTGGGGTGAAAGCTGGGTTACCCTGAGCCATGGGTGGCAGCTGGGCAAGTGTCCATGCCACTTGTCATCTGGCATCAGCAGTACATGTCAGTGCATTCCTTCTCAGGTGAGTGGAACTGGGGTTTGTGACACCTCTTGCATAAACAACAAATCAATTAAATATTTAGTCTTTGTGACTGTGGCAATTTCTTGAGTTCTTTGTAAGCTCATTCTTCTTTCCTGTCAAATTTTGTGCATGTTTTATGCTACAGAAACCATTTTGATCTATCAAGCAGAGATGAGTGCCCTTCCTCATGCAGCATCCGGTTGTGTCTAGCACATTAGCTCTTTTTTTAAATGCTGTCACCCTTCTTACATAAATAAATACCCAAGAGAGAATGAGGGAGGCGGGGGACAAAAACGTATTTAGGTGTGGATGTTTGTGTAGAAATTCTTAAGGGTGCCTTCAAGGTAGGGAAACATGCAATTTCTGACTAGCATTCCCTCTGTCCCCTTGCCTGGGGCTTGTTTCCCCCCACTTATGTGAAGGGCAGAGTCTAAGCTATAGACTGAAAGCAACAGAATGGGCCAGAGAGGCCAAAAATCTAGAAGAGAGTTAGTCTGGTTTGTAATGCCTGTGGGAAATCAGTATGGTGGGAATTCTAGTTCTTCCTCTCCTCGCATTTTCTAATTGCAATTGGCCCCGTCCTTCACATCCTTTGTTCTCAGTTTGTTTGATAGACAAAAGAGCAGGTGCTGCTCCCCCAGAGGGTTCTGGCACTCCCACCAAGCCAGCTTCTCCTGGGCTTTACCTCCAGGAGGGAGCTGAGCAGGAGTGCTTGGAAAATGGGATTTCCATCTGGGGTACCCAGGAGACAACACAAAATGTTGGGAACCTGTCCTGTGCTGAGGGTCAAAGGGGATTTCCAATTTCCCTGTGGGCATGTGCATTCTCTACCCCTCAACATCCAGGAATAATTGAAAATACAGAATATACATAACAATATACATAACACATACCATGTGTATGAAAGGGAACAGTAGACTCCCAGTCTTGGGGGTGAAGATTCCCCAGCCTCTCTGTGGGGATATCACCAGAAACCACCAGGGCATGAGATCAAATGATGCATCTTGTGTCCAAACTGTTTGTGGTCAAAAAAGAGGGCAAGAAGCCACACAGAGGCTCCTGTTGGAGGGACATAGAGAGTAAGGACGTTCTTGTGCTTGCAAGTGACCAACATCAAAGGCAGGTTTTCAGGTGTATTCTCACTTCAAGGATCTTGATGAAGGGTGGCTCTGCATGCCAAGGCTAAAGTTTGCTTCTCATTTTGCATCTGCTATGAAAGGTTTCCCCTACTCTACGAAAAGCCAGCTCCTTTAAGAGATCCCATGAGAACAAGGAGTATTTATTTTTTCCAGATGCCAGTCCTGCAGCTGGATATAAGGTGGGAAAGAACAAGGACTTTCCTTGCCTTGTCATCATGGACTTAAAACCAACACAGTTGACTCTCACGGATCTGGTAAGAGGTCCATAAGATCTCTACTGTCTCTGATTTACCAGACTGGCCTTCCATCAGTGAGTTTTACCCACCCAAGGAGCCCCCTGTGGAATGGACACCAGCCTGCTGGGATGGGACGTGCTCTGGGGAATGGAGGTGATATCTTCTGCTTGGTTTGCCATGGATAGTAGCACTAGTGAATGTGGGGAAGGGTGCAGCCTAAAACAAGCACAAGTTAACTCAGATACTGCCTGTTCATCTCCCCATCCCATCTCCTAAGCACCAGCACCAGCCCTGTCTCTGGACCAAACCTGGCTCTGACCAGAGGAACTGTTCCCAACCAGGGACTGCTGTCCCTGTGTTAAATAGACCCCTGTGAGCCCTGTGCAATGCTCCATGTGTCTGCTCTCACAGCTCTTCGGTTTCATACTTAAATTAAGGTAGCTGATGAATACTTAGATCCCTTTGATTTTTTCTATTTCCCTGCTCTGTTTTCTCTTTTGTTCAAAGCTTTGTTACTTCTCTGTATCACCTGGTCCCCTGAGCAACTTCCCATTTCATCTTGGGAAGGAAATTAATTTAGCAGCGATTTTTAAAATTCTTACCCTATGCCTGATAATGTGAATAATGTATGTGCTAACAAAGTCATCTGTAATTAGTCCATTGTGCTGCTAAACAAAATCTTAGGACCCAGGGTTTTGATAACAGCAGGTAGGAAGGCTTTTGGCAAGTAGGGGGGCTTTTGTTACTGATTTTTTTTCTGTGCTTCACGTTTTTGGTCATATGCTTTTAATCTCTGGTATTGTCTGACTGGTTGATGGTTTCCGTTTCTAAAGAAGAAAATCACTCAGTGAATCCATTATAAACAAAGGCCTCAGATAAGTGAACTTCAGTGGGTAATTTTTTCATACTAGCAGTAACAAAAAAGAAATCCAAATATCCTCGCCCTAGTTTAGATAAGGTAGTGGCTGGGTGAATGAATATCTGAGCCTCAAAGTGTGCCTCTGTTTTGCTAACAAGTCCTTGAATTCTGGTTAATTATTTTAAATCTTCTGATTTATTTCTCATAAGTTCATAACAGTGTGCCAGTCATCTTAAAGATATTTACCAGTCAGTTTTTTGTGTTCGTTCTCTTTCTCTCTCAGTCTGGATTCTCACATCAAGATATATTTGTGTGGGCAGCCTAAAGCCTCCTCTGCAGCCAACCATTATCCAGGAAATGCTCTGAGAAGCCTTTCCTGATAAATCAAAAAACATTTATACTTCCAAAATGGCCTTTTCAGCTGCAAGAAAGAGCAAGAACTATTTTAGGTACATGCTCCATTAGCCCAGTTATGGTTATTAACTACACTAACAGCTTCAGCTAATAATATGCAAATTTTGAGCCACAGGATCATTTCTAATAGTGAAGAAAATATGAATATTTATCGGGGGGAAGATTTAGCTCTTTTAAAAAGAAAAAAGAAAAAAAAAGAAAAAAAAATAAAAAGCTTAAAAAAAAAAAGCAGCAAATCATGTACCTGCGGTAAAATACTGACCTAAATGGCCAGGTTTTTACTCTGAATCTTTTGCCTTATGTTTATGCCTTTATAATTCCTATATAAGGATGGTGCTAAATACAGGGCTGCACACAGTTTCCAAAGTGCCCTGTGATATCACAGGTCAGGCTCCTGCCCCTCTGCTTTACCTGCACCAGGGAGGCGGACTTCGTCTGATGAACAGCCCAGCACTGCCAACCCCTTCTGAGGGGCCAGAAAAGAGGTGTTTATTGCTAAAAACACTTGTCCTGCTGCACAAGCAACCTGCATCTCACTCTGCCCTTCGGGATAGCATGTGTTAAATTGGTTGTGAAAGGCTGAGCACAGACAAGAAAAGTTCTAGAAAGTTGAGGACCAGCTGGACACATTTCCACTTTCTCCCATTTGACATCTGGTAGGAGTTTTTTCCATGCCTTGATCAGATATGCTGGTTAATAAACTCAGGTGCAGGGCAGCAGCTTGCCTGATGAAAATCAGTAATTATTTTTCACTTTGCCTGACTGGAATTTTGATTGCCACAGACAGGATTACTAGGATTTTCTGACCATTGCTTAAAGAAAGCTTTAACTCCTAGGAAATAATTTAGAATGTGGGAACTGTAACCAGGCTTTAAACCATCAGCAAAGGTGAGGGATAGTGAGAGACTGAGGGACCAGTATCATCAGAGGTCTGACATTTTGTAATTGTCTTGGAGAATAAGCTGATAGGAAAGGACACAACAGCCTTGTGACAAATTGGACACACAATATTGTATCAGGTGGAGCTGCAAGGCATGGATATTGTTCAGGAGACTGGGAAATAAAACTGGATCTGTGGTATCTTGGAGGAAGTAATACCACCCCTTCTTTTGGAGAGTTTGGGGAGGAGTTGATATGAGCCAGATGTTCATTTATCAAATAACTTTATTACAGCAGTCAAATACAGTTGAATAAACTATAGCTGAGTGTTGGTAGACAAAGAAATTGCACTGTGTTCTCAGAAATAATTTTTAAAATATAAGCATTTCATCTTCTTCATGTTTGAAATATCTAACACTCAGTTTTAAACTGGCACTGTGGGAAGAAGCAGGACTCAAGAGTAGAAGTTCTGGGGACCGTGGTTTCCAGCTGTGCAGTTTTCCCACGCATGATAAGCTGCAAGGGGAAGTCTGTCTTAACCCACACACCTCCAGTGACTCTGGAGCTATTCAAGCCTGAGTTTTGAGGATGTAGGGCCTTGCAACAACCTGATTTTGGTAACCAGGGAAGGGCTAACTTTGGCAGGAGCTTCTGCTGCACTGGGCGTGCCCCCAGAGAAACCCAGGAACCCTGAATCACTGGAGATCTCCTGGAGGGAGCAAGCAGAACTGGGGCAAGTGAGGAGCTTTGCCTGGCTGAGTGCTGGCTCAGACCTCCTGCCTGTGTCAGGGCATGTGCCACACTCCCATCACCCTCGCTCCATTGTCTGCCTCAGTGCATCTGCAGTTCTGCTTACAATACCCCTCTCTCAAATGGTATCTTCTCCCTATCTCTTGGCCAGGCAGATGAGGAGCTCTGGATCACTGCAATCAGTGCCCTCCTTTCTTGTGCTTGGCAGGTGAAATTTCTCTTTAATTACACAAGGAAAATCCAGGACTTGCATTTCAGGAGCTTCAATTCCTTTATTTCCTTCTTTTTCATTATATATTTGGTTGATACTTTGTCAGGAGACATGGCTTCTTACTCGTCCTTCGTTATTTTGGGGATTCTGCATTCCTCCACTCAGACCATTTGCTCCTTTACTCTCTTCTAAAGGGTAAACTCTCCTTTCCACCAGCTTCAGTGAGATCTCAGACCAAGTCCACCCCTTCCCACCCACCACTCTTGCATCCAATCCTGCTTTCCCCATGGTGGTCCTTCCTCCTCCTCCCCCTCCTCCCCACACCTCTCTGACTCCCAGACTTCCTCTTCAGCCTGTTCATCTCCTTTATGGTCCCAACCTCCATCCATTTTCCTGCATCCCTCTGCCCAGATGTTCCAGGATCCTCTTTCATCCCTGCTGCAAATGGCTCACTCCCCCTCCTGCTCCTGCTGCCACTCCCTGTCTGGCACTCATTCACCAGCCCTGGCACTTGCCCCTCCTCAGCTGCAGCCAGACAGGTCCGTCCCTCAGGAGCTTTCAGGTCATGAAAAAGACATGGCAAAGAGGCTCCTAGTTCCCATTTTCAGGGCTTGATTCCAAGGGTTTTGCTGTTCCTGAAGTGCCTGGTTTTCTCTGTGCTTGTGGAAGTGCTTCCAGAGAGGTCACCAAAATCTGCATCTGGATGGGAAAGGAAGCAGACAGGAGCAGACGTCCACCCAGCTAGGAGAGGCTCCCAGAAAAACTTTAGCTGTTGAGACCTTGCAGCTTTTCCTAAGAATGTGCAGGCGTGGTTTTTCAGGCAGCCTGAATTTGAAGCTCTGCATAGGTGGATACAACCCCGAATTTATGGGGCTGGTGCTGGCATCTCCAGATGGGTTACATCTCCAGCCAGAATTGCAGGAGGGGTAATAGTCTTATGGGAGAAAATATTTGACATTTTAATGCTGGAAGACAGTTTTGTCATTTTCTTGTTTATATCAAAACTGCAAGAATAGCTTGGGTTTATTTTCTCAATAAAAAAAAATCTAGCCTGTAATAGCTGGGACAGCAATCTGTAGCCCAAATGGCCAAGTGCTGCCATTCTTCTAAACATCTCACTGTGGCACCTCATCATGGGGAGAACTCATAAGGGCAGTGTTAACAACATAAATGTACTCAGGCAATCTTTCAGAGGGATTGGGTGTCAGCCTAATTGTGGGCCTTCAGGAGAAGCCTCATGAACATGTCTAAATAGCTGGAAATATGCTGTGGCACTCAGTTAATTCTTCAAAATGTAGATAATTGTGCAGTCATGGTGAAGACTGATAAGATGTATGATTACTCAGAAATGAGAAATCAATTGTGAATAGTCACAAGCTGAGTTAGCATGAGCTGATACGAGAGGGTTTCCTACTCAATAACATTCTTCTCCCAACTTCAGCTCTCCAGTATCAATTATGGAGGCTCCATGATGCCTCCAAGACATTTGTCTGAATTTCCTGTGCCAGACAAAACATTGCTGATAAAATATTGAACTATGTGTGGGAGCACTTTAAAAATGTCTCTGTAAGACCAGAAACAAAATACTTCAGTAAACACAAGTATTTTCTTTACCATTGGATAGGATGGAGGTAGCTGGCAGGGGGTATGTATGGATGTGGCAGGGGCACTGTATGTGACTGGGGGAACTGGAACTATTAGAAAAAGGTTTAAAAATTGTGAAATGAAAACTTGGTTAGATTTCTGCAACCTTTATGTGCTCCTCCTGCTGCAGCAGAAAACCGCCTGTCACTGTGCCCTTCCCAGCTGGTGGCCTTGTCTGCTTGATTAGAAGAATAGTTCTGGAAATGCAGAACTCCTTTGAAATGTAGTATGCATTCAGGAATCAATCACAGGCATCACCACTCCAAAGACATGGTGCAACACCCCTTCAGTAGTTATGAAGTTATTATGAAGAAATTTGCCATTATTTTGTATTAATATATGTCTTAAAGACCTTTTTTATGTATCCTTTAAAATTACCAAAATGCCAAAGTGAGGGACAAATAAAAATGTTGATGAACAATTCTATGGGATGGTCAAATGTACTAAAATATTCTCAGCTAAAATGTATCATCTGAAATTCCTGTGAGTTTGAACTCTGCTGAATGACACTTAGTAATGATTTCTTTTTTATCATTCTTTACGTGTTGTGCTATAAATTGGTATTTTTCTGGAACAATTATGCAAATGTCACAATAAATAGAAGTTGTAATATATTAGTATTATAGCACCCAGGAAAGCACTCTGCATTTTGTCTAGGTTTGAAGAATAACTCTTGTAATACAGGTTTTGAGGGGAGGTTTGTGAATTTCTGCTGACTAGGTTAATTATTTTGTACCACATGCTACTCTGCTTGTCTGAGCAGCTTTGGTGGGAATACAGCAAACTGATCTGGCCTTTCACATCTGGGACTGAAGTGTTTAAGGTGTTGCTCTGAATGACTGGTGCTTGCTACACTAGACATTCAAGGTTTTTCAGCTTAGTGGCTCGGGGGAAGAGCATGCCACAGCTCTGCAGGGTCTGCCCATCAGTCTGTGCCTGGTGTGGACACAACCAGAGGGCTGTGCACTGTGTATGTCAGTATACAGACAAGCTATTGAAGCCACAACAAAAGGGGTTTGTGCTCCAAATGTACTTATGCTCTTTGGTTTTAGTGCATTTTATCTGGCTTCTTTGAAACACAAATAGTCCCAGAGCTACATGGAAAGGAAACAGGCTTGTTCATCTAGGAAACCATGTGAATGCTTGTGTATAGGAGAGCAGCTGATACAGAGTGAAGCAATCTTTTTTTTTTTTTTGCCAGGCTTGAAAGTAGGTGGTTCCTGCTATGAATACCAGATGTGTCACCAAGTGTTTCTGTGCAAAACCAACCATCAGTCCTGGAACCATATCACCACTCTCTCTTGGTGAACAGATTTACATCTGTTAGATCTGTCTGGCTTTATCTTGCACCATCTGAATTTGGAAGACGGAAGGTGTAGAAGTCTCACCTGTGAAGAGATTTCTGCCTTCCTCTGGGTCATTTTACTCTTCTATCCATCTTCCCAAAACCTTTCCCTATGCAACTCTCCAAACGGGCTTGCTGAGGTCCAAGTGGGCTTGCTGAGGTTCATTTATTGACTCTCCTATGCTCCCTTGCCCTTGGCGAGAAGAACCATCCACACCAATCTGTGTGAAGCTTACATATAAGTGGAGGAAGGTAGTGTGTTGTCTTGCAGGTACTACTCAAGAACATGTATGGTTAGAACCAGCCCAGCCCAGTAAGTCCCAGTAAGTCAGTTATTGGTAAATCAGTGTGTTACTGAGGTTATTTTCATTAGCCAGTGAGAATATGGGATTGTGGTTGCAAAGTGCCAAAAATATACCTCCTTTCATTTGTGGTGCATGGGGATAATTGCCTTCTTCCAACCCCAAGAAATAATGCATGCAGTCTGTATCACATTCTGTGAATTACAAATGTGGCCAGAGCCTAGACTAGAAAGAAATGCATATCAATGGGAAAAGAAGAGAATGCAGAAGATTTATTTTTCTGCAGGCTCTCAGCATTTTCACTACCTCTGATTCTACTGTAGGGTTTTCCCTAGATCAGGATCTTCTGAGCTGGCTGTACCATTAGATTCAACTCCCATTTCCGTTTGTTCTTACGGAGGTGGAATAGAGCCTTCATTTCCTTGGAAAAGGAACTTGCTTCCCGCTGATGGTTACATAATACCAACACTGGCTTCTTGAGCTTTTCTCTCCCCAGACTCACATCTCCATCTGTGGTATTTAGAGGAGTATCCCTGGAAATTACAGAAATGGTTGTGTCCTTGCTCCTGACGTGTGACTGATGCAGACTGGCTTCCTTGGCATGGTGCATTTGGGTACTCAGGGTATGGTGAGTCTGGCTGGTATCTGCCGGGGTGAGTCTGGTTTTGAAGGTGGACCTTTGCCTGTGTGGTTGGTGGAGATACAGTGACTCCAGAAATCAGTGTTGGTTGATATCTCTTGTATGAATTTGACCCTGGGAAGTATTTTTCTGCAGTTGATATATACAAAGCTGCATTTCTGTTTCAAATCTACTTGCTCTAATAGTAGTAGTATCACTACTCTTGCCTTCAACACAAGTTCAGGATGCCTGAAATAGAGATTTTGGTCTTCCCCTTAAACTGCATCTTCCTTAGGTATTGGGCAAACATCTTCATCCTCTCACTTTCAGTCTGGGCAGCATCCTCAGATTGAAGGGACCTCTTAAAGGTCCTCATATCCAGGCAATGCCCACATCTTGCAGATTATTTCAGTGCAATTTTTCCACATTTCTCTCTGGCTATTCTCCATCCCAACTGTCTTATCCAGATTTTCTTCTATCTCAATTATTGCAAGGTTATTGCCCTGCCAATATATTCATCCAGATCCTCCTAAGAAGATTGTTTTCCTAGCTTGCTGTTTTGAACATGCCAGCTCTCTCTATCCACCCTACCATCAGCTTCCCTCCTCTCCTACAGTGCTATTCCATTCCTTTCCCTGGCAGCATCTCTCATATACTGTCAAAACATCCGTGCCTGCCCCAGCAGGATTGCCTCCCACCCTTTCTCCCACCCTCACTCGCTTTTTCCATTTTGTTACAAGCACTTACGTGTTGTTTGTGCTGGAAGAAGCTCCTTGCAGTCATCCAAAATGCTTCTTTCTCACCCCTGAAACTTTCTGAGCAGTCTTTTTTGTTCTGACACCTGTAACCAGCTTGGGACAGGAAAGTGGCTGGGATGTGGACAGAAGGAAGCACTCCTTGTTGTATTGACCAACATTTTTGGGCTGCTTACCTGAATTTATCTTTTTTCTATGTTTAAGGGCAGATGTTAGGGTGAATGTGATGCTTAATGGCTAAGGTAAGCATGAACTGGCCTTTTGTGCCAGTAGATCACTTAAAACAGTGCTTAATTCTCCTAGGCACAGCATTAATACCAATGAGGACAGCACAAACTCCCTAAACACATCCCTTCTCTGACACATTTTGAGAACTGCCCATTGCTTCCCCCCAGCCCTCAGCCACAGGCTGGCCTTTTCCCTGCTTTGTGAGGCAGCCTCCTTTGGCTCAGAAAGGCTCCAGCTGGGATTTTGGCAGTTTACCACTCCAGAGGTACTGGCTCAGCACTGATGCAGAAGGCAGAGTGAAAGAGGGGTGTGCATGTGCATGCTGCAAGGAGCTGCCCTTCTTCTCCTCTGTCAGCACCAACCACAATGTGTCCTCCTGTGTCACTCAGTGGGATTGCAGCCCCCACACAAGACAGCCCTCTCCCACCCCCCTTGGTCATCCATGGCTTTCCCCAGCCTTGCATAAAGCGGGGTTTAACACTGCTGGGAATTGTTAAAGGTACACATAGAATCATTCAGGTCAGAAAAGACCTCCAAGGTCATCAAGTCCAGCCATTAACCTCACACCAGCATGTCACCACTAAACTATATCCCTACGAGTCACATCCACGTACCTTTGGAACACTTGCAGGGACAATGATCTCACCATTCAAAATTGGTTAGAAGAGCTTTGTGTTTTATGAACCAAAGACTAAAGTATACTTTGGCTGTAAATTAAAAAAAAAATCATGACTAGATGGAAAAATAGTATCCTTTCCTTTCAAAAGTTCATTCTTCTAAAATTTAATGTTTGTTAATACTAATAGTATGAATTAAAAATGGCCAAACGTTGAATTTTTAAATAAAGTGCCTCTAAGAATGTTACTCAAAACCTTCATTGCAAAAACTTTTAAAAATACTTCTGTTGTTCATGTCTGCATAGCTCACTGTATACTATGACATCTGGGTCACCTCCTGGCTATCACAAGCCCGCTCAAAGCACCAGCCAATGTCACTTGTGCCAGTGCTCTGCAGGTCCATGTGACCGCTGGACAGAGCTGTGCAGAGCAGCCTACTCCATTTTTCACAGTAACTGCTCTAAGCCACCTCTTTCCCCATGGTTTAAGCAGTCCCTATTTTCAGCACTGCCAGGGAAGGTGACACCCTCGGGGCAAAGCAGCATGCCTGACTCCTCTGAGTCATCATGGTCATGGTCCCATGGCTGAGTGCTGACTGAAGCCACAGCTCTGCCAACATGAGACTCCAGTTCTGGTGTGAGCACCCCAGCCCAGACAGGTCCCCATGGTGTCCTGCAGTGCTCTTTAATGCTGTGCGTGAGAGAGATGCAATCACAGCTAGCAAGGGGCACACTAATCACGTAAATGGCTTCATTATCTTGATTAGACCCAACCACAAGCATAACTGGAGTGCCTGGCAGTGCAGTGAGGCAGGTCCAGATTAGATGGCAGGGGAGAGGGTGTAAGGGCTGACCTTCACACCAGGTGTGTCCCCAGCCCTTCCCTCCTTGAATGAGTTTGTACCAGGTGTTTGTAGAGTCAGAGGTACTTGTGTTGGGGGCACCTCTGAGAGGACAGACTGAGCTGATCCAGCTTGCCAGTTTGAAAATGGGGTGACAGAGGGAGTGTACAGTGCCATATGATCCTCTGATGAACAACTCCTGCTGTGGTAATGTTTAAACAACAAAGCACATCAAACAATCATTCAGGTACTAAATGATCAGATATTTGATACTGAATTTGGGTTTGGTAAGGGATCTCATACCTTAAATTTGTCCTCCTGTGTTTTCATCCATGCAGGCTGGACTGATGACTTAACTGGGGATTTCTCCTTCCACATTCTAAAAATATAACTCAGAAATACAAGTAATGTCTTTTTTAAGGGAGTATTTCTGAAGACAATGAAGCTTGATAAAACAAGAGAGCGTGTATGGCTTGGGCTGGAATATCAGTATATTTTTGATACGCATACAGAGAGATTTTGTTGCTACTTTGTCCTCTTACAGCAGAGGAGTCTCCATTGCTGTGCTGGCCTTCATGCATTCTACTGCGTCATGAAATCAGACACACACTAGGTTTTGATGGGTTTGTCTTGTAATGGAGGTTTGTTTCTGGAATTAGTCCCTCTTCCAGTTTAAAGGTAGTAGAAATTGATCTGGAATTTTTGGGGCCTCCCTTAGCAGTAACAGATACATGAACTTTTAATATATTGCTATATAAATTACAGCCTCATATTGGTACTTCTTGGCAATTGATACACAAAGGATAGAAAACATAGCCTAATACCATGTAAAAATTGCTTTATATAGCTTAATTTTCTCTTTTGAAGCACATTTTATTTTTAACATTACGTTGGTTATTTCGAAATATAGACTGTGGTGAAATGCAGCCAGGGGAGAGAGAAATGAGCACGTGCATTTGGCTTTCCTGCTCCTGTTCCATGTTGGTGCTGCTGGGAGTGAGGCACCTGTCCTGCTGCTCCTCTGGCTTCTGTCCCACACACTCCTCTCCTTCCCAAAAACGCGGAGCAGATCTTGGACCTGCATTTCACACTTGCCCTGTGCTGAGCCCATTGCTCCCATTGTGCATGCATTTGAAGGAGGTTGCAATGCAGTGTGAATGCTAGCAGGGCTGGGAGAAGGAATATGGCACAGGGGTGATATTTTGGCACAGAAGCCAGTGAATCATACATGCAGTGAGAGTAATGCTCCTCCCACCCACACCCTTCTTCCCACAGGGCCTGGAAGGGGAATGGTGTCACCCTGAAAGACTTCACAGGCAGCAACAGCCTTGGACTTTGACTTCAATGATATCAATACTTGCTCTTCCTTCGGACAGACCAGCCATTTGTGTGTCCTCCTGCCTTCTCTTGCCTTCCCACCCCAGTAGCTTGTCTCATCCCCCGGCTCAGCAGCTGCAGCCGCTTTCATGCACTGCCTCACACCTTCAGCTCCATCAGTGGGACAGGGTCCCAGAGGGAGGGAGCACATTATCCCTCTCCATGGCAGGACCTACCTCTCAGTGAGATGGAGGCAAGGCTTTCAGGACTCCAGGGGGAAGTGCAATGCAGTGATGAGGGAGGGAAACCCATGTGTGGGTTTCTTCAGCACAGGGCACAGCTTCAATTGGAGCATCAGAAAACATTTCCTCTACCTTGCTTGTCCATGAGCTGGTGCTGGACATTTTCTTGGGAAATGAGCTTTCAGCCTTTCCATCCAGCTGGCATTTTAACACCAAAGATGGATTGAAGTTCTGCCTGGGGAGGTGTCAGACTTCTGTCTGTGTCCCTGCCATGGATGAGCAGAGCTACTGCACTGGATGGGCAGTACTAGCCTGATGGGCAGAATGCTGAGCTTCAATACTTGCTCTGGTACAGGTACTTGTAGGGGGCTTGAAACTGAGTTTCCTTCAGCCTTGTATCAGTTTGGCCACGCAATATCATAGCCTGCTCCTCTGGCTCATTTTTGTCCCTTGCTGATGGGAGTGCTGTGCAGGCTCATGAACCAGCTCAGCAGAACAGCAGCACCCTGTAAGCTGCAGTCCCTGGTCTGGCTCAGGGGCAGCAGGCAGCACTGCTGTGGCATCCTGAGCCATGGCTGCCACTTCCATCAGACATGTGTGGGAGGCCCAGGAGAACCAAAATTTGCTGGGAGAATCAGAACGGGAGGACTCTTCTTATTATTAGCCCTGTCACCCGATAACAGGCACAGCTCAGACGTCCACCCACACCACTTCCTACTCCTCTGAACCAGCTGCTCAGCTTGGCTCCTCGGGAAAATGCTCAGCCAGAAGCTCATAATCCATATCTGACTCCTCAGTGTAAAATTAAACCAGCCTGGTGTCAGAGCAAGGAGGAAGGCACAGCTGGTGCTCAGCTTGGGGGGTGATGGGGAAGAAGGGCTCCTCATGACCAGAACTGAAGGGTTCAAGGGCAGTGAGTGGAGCAATGGCTTTTCTGGACATCCATCACAGCAAAGTCATTGCTGAGCTTCTTGTCTCTTCCCTGCTCGGATTTCAACTCACTTCTTTTCGTTTTTCTGCCTCTCCTACATTTAAACTTATGTTCAGCCTTGCACTTACCTCTAGGAATTCTTCAGCATTTGGGATGACATCCAGGATAGCTCTTTTTGTTTGCAAATTGATTTAGTTACCTCTCAAGTCCTTAGCATAGGGGCTGTGCATTAGCTGGCAATGCTACATGTGTTCTGCCGGGGAATTGGAGATAGATGAGAAGTTGGGGGTATTTCAGGACCTCTCCATACAGAAAGCCTGGGGGACCATCATGGCTATAAAGTCTAGTGAGAATTCCCCAGTGGCCTACTAACACAGATTCTTTGAAAAACAATTCATAATTAAGCTTTCCTTGAGCTCCCCTTGTAATAGTGCTGGTGCTTCTAATGCTGTAGGCAGATATCTCTAGGAGAATCCATATTTTTTAAAAACTCAGTTCAGCGTGACATCTTGCTCATCTCCTGGAAATCTCTGGGGCATAAGCTATGGCAATCCAGGGGCATGAGATAATACAGGCATTTACAGCCATGACTGGCAGATGAAAGGAGCCTGATCCTAACCTGATCCCAGACAGCACCCCAGAATGTGGACTCATGAGCTGCACCTATGCTGTTAAGCTCCATGAAGACATGGGGGCAGGAGAAGTCTCTTCCTCCATTCTCCTGTCCCTTGTATTAAACCTGCTCAGCAGACTGTTTAAATACTAATCATTAGCACTGAGCCCCTTATTTGCCACTGTATGTGTCATGCTCTGGAGGATCACAGATCTCACCCATTAACAGGGTGGTTTTGGGGTTCTCTTGCTGCAAAAGTCAATGTGTGGTTTGTAAGTGTTCTCCTTGCAGTGACTCTGCTGCTCTCCTGGCTCCTGGAACAAATGTTGCTTTCATCCCTGAGAAGGGCTTAGCAATCCCACCTGTGCTTAATGAGTAAACTTTTATAATCTAATAAGTATTTTGGGGATTTTAAGTGTTGTAGTTGTGTAAGGCAAATCTGTGCAAGAAGGAAAAGCTCTAACACCCAAGTTCAGGCTGCCCTGGGTGGTTTTGTTTGCAGGTAGGAGGTGCAGTTGGTTGAGCTCTTTGGAGCAGGAAGAAGGATACCTGCTGGGCATCAGCCTTGGGTTTAGCATCTGCTGAGGGGTAGGCAGGGAAAAGTGGTCCCTTTGAAAGCCCTGTCCTTAAACCTCCCTCCAAGGTGAAACTGCTGTAGAGAGAAAGGCTTACTTAGCTCCTGGTGAGTTACAGAAAAGACTTAAGAGACTTTAAAATCTTCCCTGCCACTGTCTGGCTGCCTCATCTGAACAGGAAGTAGATTTTCCAAATTGCTATTAACAGTTTGTCACTTGGCATAGAAAGTCTGGCTGTGGGTTCAAATCTCTGTGTTTAGTCTGGATCTTGACCCAACTGCTTAGAGCTCTGTCATTTTAATAATTTTTTAAAAGTTTCATTACTAGGTTATTTTATTCTATGCTATGCTATACTATGCTGTGCTATGCTATGCTGTTCTAGGGGTTATGACTGGTTGTGATTTTGCAACGTGGGCAGTACTGCTGGCCCTGGATGGAGGGCAAGGTAGCATCCTATCTAACACAGTGCAGGTGCCTGACACCTCTCCTGCAGAGCTTCAAGGCAGCATTTTCCTTATAGTGCAAGGGTCTGCACCAGGCCAGAGGACAATGGCTTTGTTTTGACAGTATTAATTCCCAGTTGCAGGAGCTGTTCAGTGCAAGATGTATCACTAGGCATGAAGGCAAGGGTGGTGGTAGGTGGATGCCAGCACGCTGGTGGCTGGGGCTAAGGAGAGGTCACCCCAGCACATGCCAAGGATTCCCATCAGCTGGCAGAGTACCTGCTCTGCCTCACCCCAATCTTAGCTTGACCTGGTTCAAATAAATCCTCTGCCAGGGATTGTCTTCGCTGCTGACTTTAAATAGCAACATCTTCACTAACTTAAGCCTTCTCTTGAGCTTTGTGGCTGCTCTCTCTCTCTGAACCATTTCTGTTACCCCCATCTCTGACTCACAGACCAATCCTTCCTATGCCTGGTGCTAAAGCCTCCAGGCTTAGGGGGATAGTTTAAAGCCCTGGTGTGTGGTCCATGGGCAGCAAAAAATTGCCCTAGGAAAATATCTCCAGCAGTCCTCACAGAGGATCTTCCTTCCTTCCTTCCTTCCTTCCTTCCTTCCTTCCTTCCTTCCTTCCTTCCTTCCTTCCTTCCTTCCTTCCTTTCTTTCCTTTCTTTCTTTCCTCCTGCCTTCCTTGAGATTGAGCAGCTCACCATTTCTTGTGGGAACCTCCACCGCCTGGGACAGAAAGTTGTGATCAAGGTTTTCCAGGAGCCTCCTGGGCTGTATGTGCTTCACTGTGTTGCTTTTCCAACAGATGGCAGGGTAAAGGTCCCCCACAAGAGCCATCTCCTGTGACTTTGAGGCTCTTTCAAGGTGCCTGTAGAAGGCTTCACCCAGTTCCTCCTCCTGATCCGCTGTAGCAAACACCTTTACTTACTACACAATTACACCTTATTACACAATGTCACCCTTACAGGTCTGCCCTTTTATTCTAACCCATAAGCTCTCAGTCTGCTCATCATCCCCCCCAGGACAGAGATCAAAATCCCATCATTACAGGTGTGATTTCCCTGAGGACAGGGTGTACTGCCACCAGGTTTTGTAAAGCCATAGCCATTTTCAGTACTAAGAACTGCAGCAGGTGACAGCCTCATCTCATCCACTGGGGTTTTTGGGAAGGGAGGATATGATCCTCAATCCTGCATGCACAAATATATTAGTCAACACTGGCAGGCAGAAATGTGGAGCCATGGATCACCCTGACCATCTCCACATGACCTCTGAGGAGGGTCATGAAACGACCCAACCACCAAAACAAGTTTGGATGGCCTCCAGTGAGTGAGGAGGATGAACCCTACAGCTCCCTCAACTGTGTAAGGGAAGCCAGCTTTCAGCACAATGACAATTCATATCCCCTTAGAGATCTGAGCTATAGTGTTTTTATCTGTGTTAAACTGCCAAATAACCTCTCAGAATACTGACTGGGGAGTACAGACCCACCTGCTGAGATGGGTAAGTGCTGTAGAAATTGAATAATTTAAATCCCCTTTTGCCAGAGTGAAGCAAACCAACAAAAAGCTCATTCATCTCTTTAATAAAACCTTTTCTACATTTTTGTAATCAATATGGCTCAGATCTTTTTTATGTAGCACAAACCTCTAATTCAGCTGAGTAAAAAGTGTAACGTAATGTTGAGAATCTCTAAAAGCTCTAAATGTGATGTATTTAAAAACATCTATTTGACTAAGTAGGAAGCAGAAAAATTACTTATATGACCGTTAGTGATGGAGTTTACTATTTCAGTAATTATATCTTTGGCAAATTCAGTGCCTTCCAACAGTGTGGACACACTTAACCTCTTCCTTAAACCTTTACTATGTTGAAATAGCCATTTAAATAGAACTTTTGAGTCAAGGCATGATCTGATTCTTTCCATTCTTCTTCAAATGCATTCACACCCAGCACTGCTCAATAAGCTAACTTGATCTGGAACAAAAACTACACAGATTTTGGTAGTTGTGAAAAGCTCAGTTTCAAGGCTGGAAAGCGTTTCACTCCTAAAGCGTAGCAGATCAGTCAGGAGAAAATGGAAGTGGCTCTGGGCAAGCTTCCTTTCTCACGGTAAGTTAAAATAAGTTCAAAATAAAGTTTAAAATAAGGAGAGAGAGGTGTTAATAGACCCCCTGCCATCACCAGTGGCACCATGACAGGCTCTTGGTCCTCTGAAACCCCAGCCAGCAATTCAGTCTCTTTCCAAGGACTCTTCAGAAAGGTTGGAGGGCAGGGAGTACTGCAGCTGTGGGCAACCCTCTGGAGCTGGCTGTGTCTGGATCTGCTTCTCCTGCCTATTTCTTTCCACATGCTGCATGCAAGACTTCAGCAGCACCCTGTGAATCTGCAAATCCTGGAGAAAACCAACCCAACTTAGTATATTTCCAGGCATTGCTACAACCATTGGGTTTTGCAAACAAAAAGAGATTCAATTCCCCAGCTGAATCCAAGCTGAAGTTTGTCTTGTCTTTCTTGTGCTCAACCACGGCTACAGAAATGGGGATAAACTGCAGAGCTGCTCTCAGAGCAGGTGGTGCCAGCACAAGCACTGCAGAGATGGGCCACAGAAGAGGCTGGAGTGTTTCCCTACACACCTTAGAGCACACTTCATAATTTAATTCTCATTCCTTTATAGTTATTCACACATCCAAGGAGGTCTGCTGACACAGACAGGGCTGCCAAGCAGCTGCTGTGTCACTAAACAGCTGCTCAGTGCTGGGGGCTGTACCTGCCTGCAGCTCCTGGCCATTGGACACAGCATCCCAACCACAGGGTGAGTGACACCTCCTTGTACAGCTCATTGTGAGAGCTTTGCTAAATGGGTATATTTAATGGCTGGAGAATTGCGTTTAAACATGTGTTTGATACTTTCTCCTAGAATTAGGACAGAATTACAGTACTTTGCATTCTGATTAATTCTTTTAGCCTGCAACTGACTTCAGATTTGCATAAGCAGTGTAATTCATGCTTTCTGCTACCAAAACCCTAAAAGCAGGATGTTTTTCAGCTATTATTTTGCCTTCAGTATTTCACATTTAATTTCCATGGTGCATTTGTCATCATTCAAGAAAATACAAGAACAGTGCCAGCTCTATCATTAATGCCAGCTCAATAGAATAGTGTCAGAGCAATGATGACATCTGGCTTGCATGAATTTCAGCTTTTCTGATAAAACTAAAAAATTCTGAGCCTTATGGGTAATTTTTTCTGACCCTGCATGTTGCTCTCTGCCCTACAGACCATTTTGTTTAGCCTATGAAATTCTATGAATGGATTCCCCCACCATGAGGATGCTCAGCCCCAAGCCTGCTGCTGGCACATTTGATGCTCACAGTTTTAAGACTGTTTATGCAAAACAGAAGCTTGCAGCAACCATAATAAAAACATCACAACACTAGACTGAAAGGACTCCGAGGTGGAGCTCATGCTCTCTGCAGGCTCCCATAATATGCTCTGAAGTACCTGCATCTGGCAGTCACACCCTGTCAGCTCAGCAGGGTAGAGAAAAAAGCACAGGCAAATTAACAAGGGAAAAGGAAGACACGCTTTCTGCCCGCTGACTCAAGGTTCTTGTGTAGAAAGGGTCTCTTTCACTTGTCCCAACTCCTGGTTCATGAAATGCTTCTCATTTCTGCCCCATGACACACACACTATTTTCATAATGTTACCCACCAATAAATCCCCCAAAGAGGAAATATTTTCTCCATTTAGGAAGTGCAATTAAATGGCCTTGATGTAAAGCCATGTTTCCATGTGAATCTTTTTGTGCTTTTATCCAGGCATGCCACTAAGCCTTTACCTGCCAGGGAGGAATGAAGGAAGCATTCTGTATTTTTCTGCTGGAGGACAGATGCTTCCCAGTAAACAGAATGGGCACTCAGGTGTGGAACTCTGCCTGTTCAGACTGTTATTTGTGAATATTACAGGATGACCTTGTTTTGGGATGTCATAGTTGGTATTTCAGTTTCAGTTTAAATGTCACTGCACTGGAGGTCCATACAGTCCCTCTGCCTCTCTGTGCTGGCTGTCAGGGTCACCTTGTCAATATGGGACTCGTAAGGGAGATGAGACATCTCCTGCTTTTCCCATATGTCACAAACAGAGACAGATGCTCCAACTGTAGGCTCCCATGACTGGTGAGAGTACAAACCTCCCTGTATGCCCAGACAGGCACATCAAAAGTAGAATCATAGAATGGTTTGGGTTGAAAGGGACCGTCTAGTTCCAACCCCCTTCCATGGGCAGGAACATCTTCCACTAGACTTGGCTGCTCAAAGCTCCATCCAAAAGGGCTTTGAACACTTTCAGGAATGGGGTATCCGCAGTTTCTCTGGGCAACCTGCTCCAGTGCCTCAACACTCTCACAGTGAAGAATTTCTTGCTAATATCTCATCTAAACCTACCCTTTTTCAGGTTAAACCCATTAGCCCTATGGAATTACTCACAATGAAGGAAGTCTTAGCAATAATTTCCTTGTTTACAAGGAAAGGCAGTTAGGTCATCAGTAAAACAAAACTTCCTTGCTGTAGCACTTGCCCTAGAGATCAGCAATACAGGGTTGCAAGACATCAATATACAAATTGGTTCCCACACTCCATTCCCCAGTGCCAAGCTTGGAAGTGCTCTGGACAACCCAGAAAATCTTTGGCTTTGGAGAAAAGCTTACAAACAGCAAGGAAGGGGCCTAGCTGTTGTGCAAACCAAACCCTATAATCTGGAAATAAGTGAGATACTGTGGCCAGCAGCAGTCTCAGAGCAGGAAACCAGGGAGCTGGAGAGCAGAGGCACATGTTATCCTGCAGGTCCAATGTGGGCTGTGGGAGAGGCAGAGAGGTTGAACATGACAAAAAACTGAGGTGGTCTGGGGATGATGAATCAATAAAAGAAAGGCTGCTTTGGGGCATTGAACAGAAAGGGAAAAGTGAAGAACAATGTCAAAACAGGAGCCATGTGAAACTGTCTCCTCAAAAAGTGCTTTGAACATAGTGCATGCCCTGACCAAACAGAGTGGATCTCTTCTGCTTTGGGAGTGACAGTAGACTTGCTGTGGCATTGCAGTTTTGCTGGTTATATGCTCAGTGTGGATGCTCAAGTTCACACCAGTGCTGCCACAGTGTTAAAAGTCAAACACTTCTTGTTGGGCTGCAAATCACTTGGCAGAGCCAAACCCCAAACTGTCCCTATTGCCCCTGCAGATGTTTGGATGTAGTGAACAAGAAAGAAGCTGAAGCAGTTTTATCCAGAAGCTCACACTGACATTTTTATCCCATTACAGTCACACACACACTCAGAGTCCAAACACACCAGGCCAAAGGGCACTACAAGAATTCAAACAGTTTCAGTCTCTTCTGCAACTGCTCAGTCTTGTTATATCTCAGTGTTATTCCTCACTGAGTTTTCAAGCCATAAATTCAGACACAAAAGTTGTTTCTTCTGTCTCCTCCCTTGATTAAGCTGCGTGGCTAGATTAAGCCTGTATGAATGTTGTAATTTCCATGGGTGAATATCAACCTTTCCTGAAGAGCAATGGAAAGCTGCTGGGCTGTGTTCAGCCTATTTGCTGAGCTCTGAATTTACAGTATTGTTTATCAGATTTCTCAATATTTACACTCAGTTCCCATCTCAGTAAACAGATGACATATTATATGATACTACTCCTCAAAAATCCCAAGGAAATAAAAAGCAGAAACTTTGCTGCAGAAACCCACAAGTGCAAAAGATGTTGAAATTAGCTTCCTTCCAATGCCTTTTTCTTTGTCCATAATCTATAGATAACGTGCAGTTCATATGTATTTAGAGCATGAGCACTGTTAATAGATAGGCATTGCTTGATGGGTTCAGATTCTCAGTATTTTTAACTCACAGTGACAATTTCCAGATGCTTCAGAAGAAAACTTTCTGCAAGGAATGATAGTAGGGAGGCCAGCCCCTAAATAAAATTCTTCTTTACTGAAAAACTTGGTATGTGACAGAGGGTGAGGAATATACTCTGCATTTTTTGAAGCTCAGTTGGGTGGAGAATGAGAAAATGTCCCTGCTTATATATCAGTGCCTGGCCCTATCTGTGTGGTTCTGGGACACTCCATGATCCCTGGGCATTGAGTAGCCCAGGTGAGCATCTTTTGATGAATGTGTTTGAGATTTTTCTTCTTTTACTAGAGTATGGTACTGGCCATACCTTTCACTTTGCTTCCTATCTTTTTTGCAATATTTCTGTTTATCTCTGTCGGCAGACAGTGACCTAAAGCACTTGGTGATGCCACTGCACATGGGCTGTCCATTGGTCTGTCCACCTTCTTCACAGGAAAACCTTTTGGTAGCAGCCCCAGGCAGACCTCTCCCTTAAGGGTACTTAATCTGTGCTCCAAAAGCAAGGAGGACAGCTCATGAAATAAGGGGGTATTTCCAAATCTGTGCTGCATCCTGGTTTTAACTGCAGTCCCTGGAATGCTGTTGAGTCTGAGTGGCAGCCCAAGCCTTGCCCCAGGATGGAAAGGCTGCCAGTGCCCCAGGGAGGTCTGAACCACACAGGATAATGTGGGTGAGCGCAGCTTCAGAAGAGCCAGGCACTGAGAAAGCAAATGAGTCCCTGGCTGGGACAGGACCATGGCTTTTTGCCTCAAAAGGAGAAAATCCCTGTTACTTTATTGAAGGAAAGCTGTTGTTACTTCTGTATTGCACTTTTCTGTTTCTAATTAAATGGAATAATTTTACATAATAAATCAAGGGGTGCACCTGCAGTAAGCAATGTAGATTGGGCAAAATGTTGATTTTAATTATGCTAAGTTTATTCAACCGTGTTAATGCCAATAACTCCATCTGGCTGGAGCAACAAGCATGGCTTAGCATTTATTTCCAGGTATACAAGGCTCTAGTTCATGCAGACTGAAAAGAGATGAGTCATTGAAGGGAATTTGATTGCAATGTTTTATTTAGCAAATTAATCTTAAGCTTCAAGAACATAATAATAGCAAATAACATTATATGAACTTCATCTACATCAGAGTTATAGGGGGGCATTCCCTGCATATAAATTACCTTAATATGGCACCTGTTTTGACAATGGTTTTAATTCAGTAATCTATACCTCAAAGAGTTAAAAAAATGAGGTGATTTTAAAGATTATGTTTTATTGAATAACAATGTGATACTTTGTTATAATACAGACTAGCTGCTAAGGTGTGACAATTCCCTTTCGTGCTTCCTCGTTCATATTAATTCAGTTTTTATTCAGAACAGAAGTTTTATTCTCTTCTAGTGCACAGAGTAAGGGGAACCACCCAAAGACAAGCATATTTCCAGAGGTTGCAAAGCTGTCAGTACAAACTCATTCATTCTGCCTTTGGACTTTGGAGAATGTGCACAGTGATGAGGGCCCTATCTGAAAGAGCTGTGTGCTACTTTTTAAGGGAAAAAGCCAATGTACAACCTCATTAATATGAGTTACTGTTGTTAAATAGCCAGGAGATATGGAAAGAAGCAGCAAGTTGGCAGGCCCTTGTGGTTCATGTGCCAAATGAATATGGAATTGAAGAGGCTGCCATGAAAAGGTAATTTCTTGCATAGTGAGTTACAGTGCAAGTGCCTAAGCATAAACAAGAAATATGTTAGGGGTTAGGAAATACTGAGATTTAATATGTATTTTTTTTATGATTAAATAAATTCTTCCTTTTTAATAGCATCTTCTGTAAAGCTGCTTTTTAAAGAAGTAAGCACACTAGATACACAGCAGATATGGGATATGAAGAGCTTGGCTTCCTAAAAGCTACTGCAGTTGTAGTCCCTAGTCCTGATGTCTGTGGCTAATCTCACAAGCATTTGCACAGACTATGTCTGAGATGTAAGATTTACAATATAAACCATAATAGAAAACAGTCTCTTTTTCAGCCTGAGGTTTGCCCAAAAAATACAAATAGTTACAGTGCTTCATTCTCAGCTGATTTTGTGGGAAAACAGAAAACCCAGACACCCCTGGTCTTCAGGTTCAGCTGATTTCACCACAAAGTTTCTACTCTTTCTTTAGAGAACCCCAAAGCAAGAGCTGAATTGCTTATCATATTAGGGACACAGCTGCTAGCAAACAAATCCCCTCTGGTGACCAGGCTCTCTCTCCTGTGCAAGGCATTATTCAGACGTGTGCAGGATGGGACTGCTTTGTTCCAAAGAACTCAGAGACCTGGGAAATGTAAAATACAAGGTGACTATTAGGAAATGGTAAACACAGGGATGTGTACATTGTGTTGCCAGTGTTGGGCTGGGCTCAGCTTCACTGCTGAAATTATATCCCTAACAGATGTCACTATGGAGGGAAATGGTGGAAAAATAATTAGTGTTAATGGCAGCTCAGTAAATTAAACTTGCAGACTCAATTACTTGGTACTCCTATCTTTGTAGGTGCTCTGAGGATCCCTAGGATGGCAGATAAATGGGTCTGGATCATACAATCACCAGCTGATATTTGAGTTGAAATGCAAAAATGAAGACACAAGTCCCACCATAGCAGCAAATAAGGCATCCTTTAGACACAAGTTCTGGATACTAGCTTGTAGGTTAGTGTGGTCAGTTGACCCTGGCAGGACCAGGTGTCAACCAAAGCTACACAGTTAATCCCTTCCTTAACTGGACAAGGGAGAGAAAATATAACAAAAGGTTCATGGCCTGAGATAAGGACAGGCAGATATCACTCAGCAATTATTGTCGTAGGCAAAACAAAATCTATTTGGGAAAATTAATTTATTAATTTTATATTAATCAAAATCAGCATAGGGTAATGAGAAAATAAAAAGCCCTAAGTTTTAAAACACCTCCCCCTCACTCCTCCTTTCTTCCCAGGTTCAACTCACTTTTGAATTCTCTGCCTTCTCCCTCCCAGCAGCACAGGCATACATGGCATGGAGTCTGTGGTCAGTTTGTCAGAGGTTGTCTCTGTCATTCCTTCTCTTGCTCCAGTGTGGGGTCCCTCTCATGGGAGACAGCTCCCAGTTCTCCAGTGTGAGTCCTTCCCACAGCTCACCACAAACTGCTCCAGTGTGGGTCCCTTCCATGGGGTGCATCTTCCAGGCACAGACTGCTCCAGTGTGGGTCTCCCATGGGGTAACAAGTCCTGCCAGAAAACCTGCTTCAGTGTGGGCTCCAGTCTCCATGGGTCCACAGGTCTCCACAGAAGCCTGCTCCAGCATGGTCTTCACATGGGGTCACAACCTCCTTCAAGCATCCACCTGCTCCAGCATGGTCCTCCACAGGTGCAGATGGATCTCTGCCCTACTGTGGACCTCCACAGGCTGCAGGGGCACAGCTGCCTCACCATGGGCTGCACCAAGGGCAGCAGGGGAATCTCTGCTCCAATGCCTGGAACACCTCCTGTCCCTCCTTCTCCACTGACCTTCGTGCCTGCAAAGTTTTTTTGCTCACATGTTCTCACTCCTTTCTTCTGGCTACTGTTGCACCACCATTCTCCCCCTTCTTAGATATATTATCCCAAAGGCACTGCCACTGTCACTGAGGGCTCAGCCTTGGCCAGTGGTGGGTTCATCTTGGAGCCATCTGGCACTGGCTCTATCAGACACAGGCGAAGCTTCTAGCAGCTTCTCACAGAAGCCACCCCCATAGCACCTTGTCTTGGTTTGAAAGACATGTGTTTGCTAAGGAAGGCAGGAGCCTTTCTTGAAATTGAAAATGTAAACCCCTTCCCTCTAAATTATTATAATTTTGAAATTAAGGAGCTTTTAGGTAAAGATGGGAATAGGAATACCAGTTCTTTACTAGGGAAATTAAAATAAAAATATAGTCATACAAAAAACCAAAATACTGATGGAGTCTCAATGCAACCTGACACCCCGTCAGTCAGGGTGTTGGTAGCAGTCCCATTAAATGATGGCTGCAGTCCTGGAGTGACAGATGTGGTTCAGTTGAAGCAGAGCTCCTGTAGAGGGGTGCAGTTTTCCTCCAAAGGTCCAGTGATGATGTAGAAGGGTTTGGTTTTTCTCTGGAATTTAGTGGAAAATCTAAATCTAATATTTTATTTAGGTAGGAAATGCTTGGCTCCTCCCCCTGGGTGGAGCATCTCACAATGGGATGATGTAATTTTATCAGTCACGCAGTGGGACTCAATGGCCTATTAATAGAAGATACCTCTGTGGAGGAAGGATGGGTCGTGGAAAAGATAAAGAACACTGCCCCACCTGGTTTTTAACAGATGGAGATAGAATACATACTTTTGGTTACATCCTGCTTTGCAACTCAAGACACACCTCCACTTCCAAAACATTGCCATGCAAACCCAATATATTCAGGGACTGGGAGAGACAGCTTCTCACCCCATGATGTATCTCTGAAGGAGCAGAGAGGGATGGAGGATGAGGGATGGAGGACAATTCAGAGACTGAACGACATCTCTCAATTAGGATTGGAATACAGTGCCATAAGAGGCAAGGGAGAAGACTGCACATCACTGTGTCTCTCATCGGAGAGGACAGAGTGTCCATCTCCAGAGCAGCACGAAGTACATGCTGGAAAAAATTTTGAGAGGAAGGAAGGGGTCTGGTTTGGATCATTGCTGTGGCACAGCCTACAGAAAAGGACTGACATTGTGCTGGAGGCAAAAAATAATAAACCCCTGTTTGTCTGCCTCTGCAGAGCATGGAGAGGGAGTGAGAGCTGGGCTGCTGCCCAGGCCCAGCATGCCCCTGCATAGCCTTTATTCAGATCCAGGTCATCCTGGAGAGGACAAGAACTTTCCCACCCACTCAGGGTAGTGCCCATGCCAATATGCCCCAGGGAACATGGTAACCCTGGCAGGGCAATCAGGACAGAGTGGGGCAGACATCCAGGGAAGAGAGCTTCTGGTTTTCTTAATTTTTGTGCCACGTCTATCCAACCAGTCCTTTCCACTGTGAGACCTCTGTTCTCTGCTGGAGTGAGCATTCCTGCCTGTGCCCTGCTGCTGGCTGTGTGGTGCACACCAGGCACTGCAGCTCTGCCTGCCTGACCCCAGCAGCAGCTGCACTCCCTGGCCAGGGTCCCCTCCTCCTGGGGTTGGTGTCCACGGGGCTGCGCAGGGACATTGTGCCCCTTCACTCAGAATTTGTTTTCCAGAGCAGCTTTATCCATAGGAGGAGATGCAGAAAGGAGGAAGATGAGCATTTCTGGTGGCATTGGGCTGATGGTTGCCTGCTGACACATTCTCCTATACTTTAGTGCTCATTTTTGTCTAATGTATTGCTCTTCTGTGTTTATTTTACAGGTGTTTATTTTGGAAGGGGCTCTGTTTACATTTCTGTTTTTACATGGAGTGCACACATGTTGATGTTTGCTTTGCCAGGACTTGGCATTCCTCCTCCTCTCTTCCCCTCAGCCCTCACCTTGGACAAGCCACTATTCATGGCCAGCAAGCTAAAGGCTCTTTTTGCTTTCAGCCCACTTTCCACTCACCAGCCCTTGGGCTCCTCACTGAGTCAGCTTTGACAAAGCACCTTCATGCTTCAAAATCCTTCAGGGCATGGCCGGTCTCAGCACTCCCATCCCCTCCACCTCTCAATGCACCAGAGGAGGACAGATGTGACATTCTTCACATGTAAAGCATCTGAAATTATGCCATTGCAAAAGGCCTTTCTGCCTCTTCACTCCTTGCAGTGACCTGGGCTCAGTAGGAGCTCCACATCCCCCTGGGCCATGTCTGTACAAACCCAGCTGCACTTTTTCCATTGATTTGTGCTGAGGTGCTGGAAAAGCTGACAAATCAGATCTTTCCCGTCTAGCCCGTGAGGTTAGGTAGGTGGAGCTTAATTATTTCTTCAGAGGGAAGGAAACCACTGAATACCTTGTACATGAGGCTTCCCCCTCTGTGCCAGCTAAAAAGGCAGAGTGACGATGTGCTACACACTAACTGAGCTCTTACTTACACTGTCTTTCTTACCAAAAACCACAGCTGAAGTTTCTAGGAAACAGGGAATAACATTCAGTCAGCCTTCACTTGTGGATGAGCTCACTCCTTTTCTCCAATTTCTTTTTGCAGCAAGCTCCTGTCACTGTTTTGCTGGCAGTTGCTTTGCAACTCTTTCTTTAGAAGTTTTGGATTCTCAGCCTCTTGCCCAATGTGTGGGCTTTGCTCTGTGGTCCCCCTCTGGCACCATGCCGCCATTCCTGCTGTTTTACAGCAGCCCTTACCAGGTTCACTAGAGCTCCAGTGGTGGGAAATCCAGCCTGGTCACTTGAGGGCATTGCAGACTTCTTCAGAGCAAACCCTTGAAGTGATGCTGAGGAAGGGCTTTGTGAAGTTTGCAGCACAACAGATGGGTACACTGTGACTCCTCTGGAAGAAAATCCATGACATTTTTATGACTCTTACAGGTGGATGCTGAGATGTGACAATTAAAAACTTATGACTTCTTGCCTATTTTTGTGGTTTTATATAATTCGCAGGCAAGAGCTGTGTATATGCATTACATGCACTCAAAAAGTCATTCAACTGAATATGCATCTGTCCTACAAATACTGTGCACATGCATTGAATACCACTCGAGCTAGCAAAGTATTAATCTCATTTGAGTCTTTTTCCTCTGTGACAAAGCTGATTAACAAAAAAATGAAATTCTGATGAGAGAACTATCTTCTGATGGTCAGACAGGACAGTGTCACAGACCTCAGATCTGTACTGAGCCCACAGCTTCTCACACTGATGGTGGTCGATGGCATCAGTTACCTCCTACAAGGTAACTCCTTCAGGTGCCACAAGAACAGCTCTGCTCAGGAAAATTGTGTTTGCAAGCAGATTAAGACTGAGGAACAAATACAAACACTCTGGTCTGTCCTTGAGAATGACATCACTGCTCTAGCTCTTCCAGAGACAACTTTCCCCAGTTCTTTTCACATCTGGATGAATGCCTGTTGGATGCCTGCAGCCAGGACACTCACGGGAAGGCAAGAGATGAGGAGCCATTGTGGAGTTGTTCTTGCAAGAGACAAGGATGAACCTGGGTGAAGGAAGAAGAATGATTTTCTAGATATGGAAGTACCTATAGCATGAGGCCAAGGTTTGGGTGTGTGTGCTTTAGGGACATGCAGCAGGGACAAACTGAGGACTGGTGGATTCTTCCTGGGAACAGGGAGAGCCTTGGTGCATGGAGCAGGCAGCCTCAGTCCCTGCCTCACTAGCATTATCTTCCTTATGCTCTCTCCAGGGCAGAATTTCTTTTTTAAAAACCAAGGTCCAAACCTATGAAAATAATTAGACATTTGAAGTAGTCCCTAGCTGGGAAGTGAGCACCTGAATCCATGGTTTAGGTTCTCCAGACTGCTCTTGGGCTGCCCCAGTCTGGAAGCTGCTGGAGGTACAGCAGCATCTGAGTTTTTGCATTTGCACTGTGAATTGTGCCAGGTGAACATTCATTGCCAGAGGACTCACAGACCCCTGTGGGCCCCACTGAGCATCTGGTGCTCAGAGAACATGGGCTCATCTCCATGAAAGGCTTCAGTCTTGTTCTTGTCCTGACAGCCACTCCATCAAGGTGGGCAGAGTGACTGCAGAAAAGTGGAGGTCCTGGAACTTCTTCTGTCTGCCCAACTTGCTCCATCTTTATCTGAGAGCACACAGGTACTGAGACCTCCTGGCTGAGGAGCTGTCACACAAACCCTTCTTATCTTCTGTCCTGCTCCATTTTGCCTGGCTCTCTCAGAGCTCTGCTGGTACAGGAGCAGCTCAAAGGCCTGGGAAAACTGGTGTGTGGGGCTTATGAACCCTCAGCAGCCCACTTATGAACCCTCAACACAAAGCCCAGGAAATCAATAAAATATATATTGACTAAACTGTATAGACAATTTATGCATTTTATGCACAGTTGATCTCTAAGTCAAGGTCATAGAAATCCTTAGAACTGGCTATTTGCAGAGATCTGACTGTTTGTTGACCAGCACATTAAAATTCTTTGTTTAATTCTGCCACTGAGCTCATGAAAAAAACAGGAGGAAATTTGTATTCATTTCCCTCCTGTCCTTGTCTGCTCAGAGGAAGTACAGGGATGCCAGCTTCTAGGAAATACCACAGTAACAGGTTTAGGGTTTGAAAACTGTATGAGAGTTCATAGGTGAGATCTATAGCTCCAGTTCCTGATATCCTCATGCAGCTTCACACAGTGTTACAGTAGTCTCATTTTCTTGGGAAGGGCTCATAGGTCTCTGCTGCCCAGTGAAATAACCCTACTGGTAACCTGATGCTGCAGGAGTGCCCACAGTGTAAGGCAGAGCCCTAAAAATGGTCTCCAGAGGCTTTCAAACTGTAGTCTCAGTGCAGAAATAAAGCAGGGATTGCTCTCAAATACAGAATCATAAAGACACAGTGAAAACACAGCCATATTCTGTGATGTTTTATAAAAGCACATTGATTAGAAAAACTGCCATTTCTTTATGAAGCATGAAGTGCAGTGCAAAGACTCGTAGTCTGCTGCTCCTTCATGTGGTGCTGTGGCATCCTGCTAGAGCAGGTGTCCCTCTGCCAAACCTGAAGCCCCTGCAGCCTCTGCAGCCCCAACAGGAGCCCTCAGCCTCCACCAGTCCAGCCACTGGCTTGCCACTCTGCACCAATGCCATTGGGGAGGACATCCCTGTCTCCTGGGTCTCTTGGGAGACCTTGCCTCTTGGGAATCCTGCCAGGCCTCAGCAATTCATGGATGAGTGTCCTTTGTCACAGCCATCATCTCCCCTGCAGCCACCAGACCCCTCAGCTGGCTCCCCAGCAGCGAGCAGATGGTTGTGCTCATTGCAAGGGGACAGGGGGTCATTCTGAAGGTGACCTCATACTGGTGTCTGTGTGTCTTGTGACATACATAGGACACAGATGAAGTCAAAATGTTTTTAACTTCACTGGAAAAGGGACAAACCACTCCATGCAGGTGCCTTTCTCTCCTCTGTGACTGTACCAGGGGTTGAGGTACCTTGCTCAGCTGTGATTAAGCATATTGTATAGTTACAAGGATATAGACTCCCATAATTAAAACTAATTTAAGACTATTATTGGGGAGCTCTGACACTTGAAGATCTTGAAAAAAATCTAAGTTATGGTGGTTCTAGACTGAAGAGATGCCAAATTCAGGATTTGTAGTAGGATTTCTCATTACACATTCTCTTGACTTTGTACAGCCTCTCTCATGTTCACAACAATTAATTTCTTTTTATTTGAATTTATTTGCAGAAATACTTGTTTCCTTTTCTCTGCATGCCTCACCTGCATTCAGATAAACTTTTTTGGCTCATAAATGGGACAGTTTTGGTTCTCTACTACAGACTCAGCATGTTTGCAAAACACTTAGTGACAATAGACATATTTTAAAGTTAATTACTGAATAGAGATTGAATAGGGGCTCTTTTCTTATTGCTGCAAATATGCCCCACGCCTCTATTTCAAATATTGTACTTGTTAGTCACTTAGGCCCTTGTCCAACAACTTTTAATATGACTGGAAACACTGACGCTGGCTGCAGGGACTGCTGGATTAGGCATTACAGTGCAATAGTTCTGACACTTGCAAGATTTTTTTAGCTGTTTTTACTCGTATTATTGCAAGGTGTGAGGCTGGTTGTGTTCCCAGCTCCATGTATAAGGGGGAGGGGTAGCTCTGGGGGGAATCCTGGCACCATGCTCCTCATTGCCATCCAGTTCCCCAGCTTCTCACTTCACGGTAATTAAGAGATTTGGTCCTCACTGCTCCAGTGGGGACTGCTCCCAGCCAGCTAAATGATAGAAAATAAGCAGACATGAGGCTGGGCATCTTTCAGGGCAGCTGGCAGTGGCTGGAAAACCTTTGCAAAGACTCTTGCCACTCCCATCCCAAGCACTGCTGTAAATCAGTGATTAAGTGCTCAGACAGCAGATTAAGAGAGGCTGCTGGGGACAGCTCTGAGGCGCCTCTCTGGCAGCAGCAGCAGAAGTGTGAACAGGCACAAGTAGCAGGATGTGTCTCCTGAAGGGCTACGAATATGTGAAACCAGGTTCTCAAATCATCATGTCAGTGCCTGAACACACCAGAAGTGCTTTTGGGTGCCAGCACAGGCTGAGAGAGAAGAAAAGTGCCTCCAGGTCCTGAGCCAGCTTTTGAAAACCACCCCCACCCAGGCACTCTCTCTGATGCCATGATCCCTGCTGAAGCAGGACTTTCCTTAGCAAGCTTTGATCATCCTCCTTCTCTGCCTTTTCCTCCTCCTGCTTCTCCTGGCTGCTCATCCTGGGCATCCCACCTCCCAGTTCTCAGTCACAGCCCAGGTCTCCATCCCCATCCTCACAGTCCACTGAAATTGGCAGTACACCCCTGCTCCTGACAGTTATTAATCTGATATCAATTTATAAAATATTCCTAGAATTTAACCTAAATTTTGACATTTCATATTTAAAGAGGAAACACTGTACTGCAAAGCAGCTAAAGGTTGTGCAGGACCCTTTTCACACAGAGGCTGCTCCAGGATATGGGACCTCCCCAAGGTGGAGTAGACCATTCTTCATATTTGGGTACTGGCCTCTGGGTGAAGGAATAGACTGGTCAGAGATCTGGACAGGGAGTTTCACTCATTTCCAATCACTTTGCAATGATGTTGGTGCTGGGCCAGGCTGGGCAGTTGTGTGCCACATGCCCTTCAGCTGCACAGGCTCCAGGTGTGTGGGTTATTTGTCATCCTTCCTGCCCTCCTGCTCCTGTGACAGCTGGTGGCACCTTTTCTTCCTAGGATATATTACTCAGGGCTTGCTTCTTTTTGGAAAGGACACAAGTCCATTTCTGGTTAGTACTCAAAATAATAGCAAGGCAGGGTTTTAAAAGGCGTGGTGGGAGGATTAGAAATATAAATAATAGAAATAGAAATAGAAATAATAGAAATAGAAATAATAGAAATAGAAATAGAAATAGAAATAGAAATAGAAATAGAAATAGAAATAGAAATAGAAATAGAAATAGAAATAGAAATAGAAATAGAAATAGAAATAGATACCCAAAGCTTCACAGTGTAGGTAAACTTCCAGTAGGGTCAAGGCCACTGGGAGGGGGATGCCACACCTGCCTGTCCCAGTACGTCTGTGATGTCTGCTGTTCTGGTCACACACATGCTGATAACAACTCCCAGTCTCCTGAACTTATTAAGTGTATCAGCACATTGAAGTTGGCCTGAAACATCTTTAACAGTCTGACTCTGGATACATTTCCATGCTTCTTGGACCAAAATCTGTCTCTAACTACAGTGAACTAAGCAGTATGTGTCTGAAAAAAAACAAATAGTTTCCAAATGTTTCAGGCTTCATGTTCATGTAAAGAAGTGTCTCATAAATATCACTGAGACTTTACCACTAACCTCTGATATAATTCATTTACTGAAATCAGGGTCTGACTTGAAGGATCTATACTCTGAACCACCACAGATGTAAAGTATTCAGAGGGAGCAACGTCCTTCTCAGGTGTCTTAAAGTGTTCTCTCAGGGTTGTTTTTGGCTTCGGGTATGAATCTCTCCAGAGGAGCAATATGCCCTGCAACAACTGTGCTGCTGTGACAAAATCATTTTTCATCTCTCTATTGATTATATCTGGACAAGCTTCAGTGGGTAGGAAAACCCAGTAAGAGAAGGAATTATCTCTGTGTGTTGAAGGCTCTGACAGAAGGTAGGAGCTGCATTACAATTACATTGCATTGCTGTAACAGAGTCTCTGGTGGTACCACTAATGAAAATAACTACCCTGTTTAAAACTTGGGTATATTTTCCCCTCTTCCACAGTAAAGATTATGCATCATAACAATGTGGAGGAAATGGGAGCCTTGAGGCTACCCAAGGTCTACTGGTTTTAGTCCCATTCAGCCCTGGTTCCGTGTGATGCAATGTAAGTCTGTCCTGGATCCAGCTGCAATTTTGCTACTCCAGGGAACCTCCCATGATCTGGGCAGAGTTGTTTACATCCATGTAAGCAGGAATGGGGACTGCAGATGATAGAGTAACCTTTTTTTTTTTTTTTTTTTTTAAGCTGATGGGGTAACAAAGCCAGAAACAAAGACAGCTTTGGTGATAGTGAATACTAGACTTTTTCAGACTTCTGATGCAGTTTATCCTACAAACCCCAAATTCTGGAGTGTCACTAGCCCTCCTGTTTAGTAGGATGCAGTATGAGCTAATCCCAAACTAATCCCAGCACACACAGGACAGGCAGGAATGCTTTCCACCGCAGGTCCCAGTGCTGGTGTTGGTTTAGCTGGGCTAGCTCTCAGTGCTGGGCCAGCAGATGAACAGGAGGCAGAGAATTGTGAGGTCCATCCCAGCAGGTTTGCAGGTCTGTTACCTGTGCTGTGACCCAATTATATGGGGCTGTACATTATTTGGAGAGAAAGTAGCAGGAACTGTTAAGCTGTAACTCGAAGACAAAGAGGGTGGAACAGCTCAGCACAAGTTGTGCTCAATGCAAGTTCCACACGCATTGAACAGGAGACCTTTGCAGAAAAATCCCCTGAGAAGAGATGCTAGAGCTGAAGATTAAAATAGCTGCTAAAGTGAGGATGATCATTTGTCTGGAAAACTGTGAAAATTACAAACCCCTTTTCCATTTACATTGCCTCTTACCTCTTTCAAAGAAGGGTTAGATGACCAGCTTGCACAAGATGCCGTAGCTCTTTCTTGAGTGCAGCAAAACCACCTGAAACTTAGGAACTTTGTCTTGAAAGAGACCCAGACAACATAAGAATTTTTTCTCCATGCTTGACAGAGGCTTGATGCACTTCCTGGAAGTATGGTTCCTGCCAGAGGACAGCCCAGGGACATGCAGCAGGCTGCATGCCCCAGTGGTATCCATCCTAGTTCTAGAGTGGCTGTACTGTGTCTGACTGGGATGGAATTACTGACTGGAAGGATTAACTTCCTTCAGTCAATCCACCACAATTATTAATGGGTTCCACAGTTGCTATGCACAAAGGAGAAAATTAGGCCAATAGTTTCCCCAATGTGCAGAGTAGTCCAGGATGTAGATGGCTCTTGTAAAAGTCTCTGCCTTTGTTGCATTGCCCTGCTGTTGAAAGTGCTGTATCCCTCTGGAAGATTCACTTTTTTCTTGCCAACTTGCCAGTTTCCACAATTTTGACACTGTGAGGCTTGTTTCACAGAACCTCTGAGCTCCTGTAGGACTCCTTGCATGAGAAAAGCTGCAGAGGAGGAGTGTGGCCTGTGGGCTACCTTCTGTGAGGGCAGCATGCCAGACTGGGTGCCATATCCAGGATCTGCTGTGCTGTATATTAGCAGGAGCAGAAGATTGCTGCTTTTGCCCTGCTTGGCAGTTAAAATGGCATTTCTTTGAGCATACTGTCTCTTTGAGCATGTCTTCATCTCCTGTCTCACTGTGCCCCCCAAGCAACTTCTGAAACCACCCCCAAATCCAGTCAGGCTGGCAGAAGTCTCCCTTCTGGGGAGATCTGCCCTGAAAATATGAGTTCCTCTGTATTTCATAAAAACTAATACCTTATTAAAATAAATTCAAATTAACAATCTTCCACCGAATGATATACAGAGACATTTCAGATCTTCTTTACGTAGTTTAATCAGTTCAGACATACTGCTAAACCAGCCATGCAGCACGTGATGAAGCCTACCATTGCTGCCATTATCCACATCCCAAACCATCAATGTGGAGTAGCAGGAGGCTAAGGCAGAGCATGGCTGGCCTGTGGACACTGGGGGTGAGCTGGGTAACCCACAGAGGTAGTTCAGAAACAAAATGGAAGAGCTGGAGGAATTCTGGAGCTGTCTGCAGATGTGAAGGAGGCTTGGGAACCTTGTAGTGGAGAGCCATAGGGGACATGGAGCAGGTCTGGGGTCACTGTGGTAAGGAGCATGGGGGCCGTAAACACAGCTCTGGAGGAAACTAGGTTTTTGCTTTAACCTCTTTCATAGCAAAATTGATTTATTTCAACCAGTAGTAGGAATCAGTTTCTGCTTTTCCTAGGAGTTTCCACTGTTACCTTTCCTAACATTACTTTAATTTTAGGTGTGTTTCTACTAGCTTATTTTGCTTGCTGTTTCAAAAATTAAAGGCAATGCCCATGATAAGGCAATAACTTTTCCCCTTCATTTTGGCCTACTCCCTTCCTTTTGGTCATTTACCTTGATTTAGTCCTGTCCTGTCAGTGTCATGGTGGCACTTTCTTCGTTTTGTAAATGCCATTTAGTGTGTACCCACAGTTTAACTGATTAATCTTCATTGTTGCTAATCCACCAAAGACCTTCAAATCCTCTAAAAATTGCCCTTTGGCAATGTGAAAATCTCCCTCATTCAATTCATTTTCCAGATAATTTCCAAGAGATAAATCCAGGCTTATTTTATATTGTTTTTGTTTTTGCATTGCCTAGTTATGAAAAGTTACATGACAACAGTTCAAAACAGTGACTAACTACCAGCATAGTGGAACTTGCTTTTATTTGCCTTTTAGAAATTATTTGTGCCTTTTTTCCAGAACAGATGTACCTTTTGGTAAAACAATTCAAAAGAGATGCAGACAAATATGCAAATAAAATGCTTGAACGGTGTCTCCCTTTTATTGTGGACTGTAGTTTCAAGGAGTCACTGCTCTTTGCCAAACACATATCTTGAAAAGGAAAGTTTTGAGTCAAGTCTAACCAACCCAGCAGTAGGGTGAAAGGGGAAATATGTCATTGCCTCTCTTGTGTCCTCAAGGAAATGTCCATGGGATAAGCAGGATGTGCTTGGAAACAGTGATGGCGACTGCTCCATACCCTCCATACCTTTTTGCAAAATGTTTTTTAGCTCATCCAGTCTGACCGGAGCTGAAGGGAACAGAACTGAAAGCTAGCTTTGTTTCCTCCAGCCAGGTAGGCTTCCCATTCCTTAAGCATCTCTGCCACTTCCTAGTTTGAGTTTGTCTGTCCATCCTCTGACACTGTGATCATCTTGCGAGTAGGCAACATCTTCATCACCATATTTCACCAGCAAAATATTGCTTTTTGTGCCATTATAAATTAGAGCACTCCCAGGCTCCACACTTGAGGAGCTCTGCTGTTATCCACCTGCCAGCCTGCTCCAGGTTCAGGAAGTTGTTGTCCACGGGCCCGTTTCTCCTCACCTAACAGTTCTTGTAGCTGCATAATTTCTGTTTTCTCTAATACTTACTAATATTGTACCATGTTGGGTGGTTTAGCAGAGTCTAGGTAAATAACACGTCCTTTTGCCATTAAAATCCTTTTATCAAAGGCAGATATTGGCTAAGCTCAATGCAACTGTTTCATAAAGATATGCGCTTGTATTCTCTCCCTCTGTGTTTGTTCTTCCCTTAAAATCTGACTTTATGCTTTTTATGCTACAAAGACCAGATAAAGGGACCCATACTTGTGAGCATTACTTACGCTCCTTTGATTAGAAACAGCCTGAACTAGAAATATTTGTTAGAAACACTTGCTGTCAGACTTACCATTTAATTTGCTAGCTCTTTCATTATTCTTTGCTTCTTAGATACAGATCATTTGGTCTTTTGATTCAAACACATTAAAAGCCTTCAAATGTTATTCCATTGGTAATATTCATCCCTATATTCTAAGTCCTATCTTTGCCCCTCTGTTCATTGTCCTATTGTACCACAGATTGAGATCAAGGATTAAATTTGTTTTGGGACTGTATCCAGATCATCTTTAACTCGGATGTCACCATTTCTCTACATAATAATTCCTCTCTTTGTTCTTGTCTTGATGGGCTGGCTTGCAGCACTTAAATACTTGTGTGACTTTCATTTGCAAAGTTAACATTGTTTTGGGGCAGTTATTATTCAATACATTTCAAAAACTTCAATCTCTTTTTCACCAGTTTCGGGTAACGTTTCATCAAATTCAGTGTTAATAAAATTTCACTCTCCTGTTTGAATCCTCCTGAAGCAGATAGAACATGCAGCTGTAACACCTTGCACGGCCCTGGAGAGCATAGGGCTCTGCTCTCTGGCCCCATGATGAGTCTCCAGCAACCAGGCAGGGAAGGAGAAGGACTGTGAAGGAGCAAACAGGTACCACGTAATGCCTGAGAGGGTCTGTGACCACCTGGGAGAGGAGGCTGAGCAGGACTGGGTGACAGCAGTGCTCAGGCTTAGTGAGCCAGGAGCAGAGATTCTTGCCTCTACCTGTATTTGTCTTGTCTTTGCATCTTAAAAACTTCATGCATTTGTAGCCTAGAAGCCATCCTCTAACTGGGGTGGCATTCACCTCCTGAAGAAAAAAACAGGGTACACTATCTGGAAAATGTTACTGTTGACAGCACTGGTGAGGGGATGAGGGCAAGGCCTGGCTCTGCAGTGTCCAGCCATAGTTTGTCATCTGGCTTACTGAAGTTATGTCCCTCTCATGTCAGTGACAGCTTCACTTTTGCTTTGGTTTGTTTTGTTTTGATGAGTTTGGTTGCTGGGATGTAACACAGCTGGGCGACTGTCCCACTCAGAGATAATGTGGGAAAGCAGCCACAGTTTTCACTCTCTATGATCCAGGGACATCTGCTCTGCCTGGATAGGGACATCTCCACCAGGAACAGGAAGGTACTTCATGCAATGAGGCCTTTCACTCAAAGGACAACATCGTTCTTAGTTCCTCTCATAGTTCTTAGTTCTTAGTTATCTGTTAAGGACAGATAGGAACCATAAATGCAGCAATATCGGTAAGTGGATCTTAAAGAATTTGGCTGTTCCTAGGTTGTTTTTTTTTTATTCTTAGGATATTTCTACGTATTTCTGGCAGGCAGTTGTCAGTTCCATCTTACTTGTGCTCTACAGCAATCAAATATTGTCAAAGTGTGGCTGCCTTCTTTGCTTGGTTTTGGTGGATGTTTTTTTCCATGTAAACCACACTCATGTGATTTCCAGTCAATTTAAACTGAGGCAGATTGAGCTCAGACCTGCCTGTGAAAAACCACGTGCACACCCATGGAGTCAACTAAGACAAGGGAAAGGCTGATTGAGTTGATTTGTGGGAATCTGCCCTTACATTCCTGTTCACATAAAGCACTGTTGGGCTCCAAGCACCTCTGCCCGTTTATCTATGGGGTTCAGCCACGGAGCTGCCTTACATGCAAGATTGCTTTTATGTGGGGACAGCATGCCATAGCATCTGGTCTGGTTTCAGGAGAGACACAAAATACCAAATGGAGACTGGAAAGGTCTCAAACACTTGGCTCAGTGCCCAGAGTCCTAACAGATTCTGTGTTTATCATCACCTGTGGGGAAGGAGTGGAAGATGATTAGAGAGAAGGTATTCTGCTATCATCTGCCCAGAGACTGACAGCTTTTGGTTTTGCTGCTGCCACAGATGCCTGGCCATGCAATAATCACTCCTGCTGCTCTGTGCCTACCTCTTGTTGCAGTGCCAGGCTGCAGAGCCTGAAGTATGAAAATTCTTGCATTTGCCTTTGGACCATTGCTGTGAGCTTGCACTGCAGGTGCCCAACTGGTGTCCACACATCCATTCTTCTCACAGCAGGGTCAGGGACACAGGCAGGCACCAGCAGCAGGTGCTGGAAAAGGCAAAAGTGGGAAATGGGATGTCAGAGGGATGGAGGTGGTCACTGCTGTTGGAGTTGCTGACCAGGGATGGCCAGGTCTTTCCTCTCAGCTTGGACAAAGTGGGTGCTGAAGCAGTAGGGGTGGTCTGTGTCCCACCACAATAGCTTCTCTGACTCCTACTCCTGTGTTTAGGAAATGTATCACCACTTTTTATCAAATTTATCACCACTTACCTTCTGGATATCAAGGGGAAAAAGGGGAAAAGTCTATGTGATCAAGGAAAGGGCAAAGACACTTGGTGTAAACCAGAAAACAGTTGCCAAAAATGCTTTCATTCCTATCTCTTCAGCAGCTACTGACACCAGGAAACCTTTCCATATTATCTGTGGAGGAAGAAGTTAAGGAAGCGCCTGCCAGAGACACTGTGTAACAATGAGTGCAAGGACAGCGAGTTGCATTCCGAAGAGCAAAACTGCAGAGCATTCTGAAACAACCTTTTGTTCCATTCTGACCCCTGACTGCCCACTGATAAAAAGCCAGGCAAAGCTGGCAATTTAGACTTTACCCATCTAGCAGTGAGGAGCAGCAGAGTTTAGCTGCTGGGGAGATGCTGGTAACTGGGAGGGACACAGAAATGTCCACATCAGGACTGGCAGAGAATTGAAGCAGAATTAGTTGTTAATTATTGTGTCCCAATTCAAGGAGATTTTCCTCGTGGCAAGATAGTGTCTGGGTGGCAATCTGGAGCTGGGTGAGGAGGAGGCTGGCAGTGACCAGCACAGCCCAAAGGCTCCACATCTTCCAGGTTCTTCTGGGGAAGATGTGCAGGCAGAAGCCTTCTTTGCAAGGGTGCACACAGGTACCATCTGGGAATGGGCTGCAAAACACCACCATCCTCTGCAGAGGAAAACAGGTTTCTAATACCGAGGGCTGATATGACCCTGAGGGTCTCAGAGCCATGGGAAGTGCTGGTACACCGTGTCTCCATGAAGGAAGGATAATACCATGCTCTCATTCCTGAGGATGGACAGTGAAACACCATGTCAAAGGTGTGCTGAAATTCACTTTCGTTATAAATTGGGCTATTCACAAACTGGTATATTTAACAGAAGTGTGATATAGTATTTCCATGTGGAACTGCAGGCTGGCGGCTGGTTATTTGCTATTACAAATTAAATACTAGCAGCTACTCAGGCAAGATAAATTACACAGAAATTGACAGCAGAAACTCAGGGAAAGGAGAAGAAAAAGAGGTAGTGAAAACAAAGCAATAGAAAAGTTTAAAAAAAACCAAAAAAAACATTTGAAATTTGCCAGGTGTGATTAACACCGCAAAGAATTTTTTAAAAACTGGAAAGATTCTTTCAATATATGTGGGACTAAAATACATATCACTGAACTCCTGTTACTGATTTCTTTTCCATTTTCTTTATTGGTGAAAGATTTCTTTGGGAGGAAAAGGGTATTTCTATCTTGTTTCTTTGTTTTTCTGTACCGCTATCGCTCTGTGCACAGTTGGTTTCCACGATGCTGTCAGGCACTTGGGCTCTCATCCAGCAAATTCTTAAGCACACGTGTAACATCCCAGCCAGTGTAAGGTTATCCATGTGCTTAGATGACTTTGGGTCAGGATCTCAATATCTCTGCAGCTCAGATGTGACTTCCACACAGTCAGGAGGAGACACAGAAGAGCCAGACAATTAAAAAATGTTTTTCTGAGACCACAGAGATCCTGGCAAGAGGGCTCAGGGGGTAATTTGCTACCTGAAATACAATTTCTGTCTGGATGAAAAATTGGTAAATCAATTATTCTTCAGAAAGTGCTGCTTTCAGGCACTGCAAACCATCAGCAAATTCAGTCTAAATGAGCTAGGTTAGGTTAGACAGTACAAATACCAGAGTTTGAGAGGAGAGGGTGGTCTATATCCAAATATCCTTGGCTTGTTTTAAAATGCCCTAAATGCTTTCTTTGATCCAGAGTGCATTTTTTTCCCTGCATGTTGCCACGTAATCAATTCTTGTTTGATCCAAATTACTTTTCCTTGTTTTCTTTCAGTTTGGCCCCTAGATAAGGACACACAACTCAAGTGCATCATTTAATGGAAAGCATCCACATTCAGCAGCAAAATCAGTCTTCTGGCTGGTCCCTTAGGAGGCACTGACTGTGACTGCTAGATGATGGGATTTTTCTTCCATCTAAGAATATTTCATGTTTTTATCTAGTCTCTTTAGTTTTTGAGCTGGTCTCCTGGTGTTTCTGTGCCAGTGAGATGGGATTCCTACAAGGATGATTCCAGTCCAGCACACTGTCTACTGCTCAGGAGCTAAATGACTGTTGTGGTAGCCAACCTCAACTCCTCTCACTCTCCTGGCTGTGGTTTAGGGAAGAGCACAGGTTTGAGATCCTTCACAACAGGAGGAAAGGCATGAGGCCACCCTCTTGGGAGAGGTTTGTCACTGCACACTCCAGTGGTGCTATGACATCTGATCTCTGGTCCAGGAAATGGGTCCTGGCTCCTTTTAGCTGATGGAGTAAATGTTGTCCTGGAAGATGTGCAAGGTGGCAGAAAGTGAGTTTTATCTTACTCATGGTTCAAGATGCTTTTCCCATCTAAAGTGAAGGTGAGGGAGTTTCCCAGAGTGAAGGTGAGGGTATTGCAAGGGAAATCCAGGAGAATAAGTCTAGAAAGGAGAGGATGTAGAGACACTGGCATGGGGGAGGAGATGCAAGAGTGATGCACAAGTCCCAAAAGTGATCAGTTCCTATGAGGAAGCAGGTGTAAGCAAAACTTTGAAAAGGAGCTATTGCATATCTCAGCAGTAAAAACAATCAGTGCAATATTGCCTAAGGATAGATGATGGCATAATTTAAGCTCAAATGCCAGAAAAGTTGTTGCAGACCAAGTGATCCTTTCTACAGAATATGTCACAAAAAGGCAAATCACACTGAAGAGCTTTTCCCACCCCTCAGCAGCAGACATCAGAGGCCTTTGTTGGGACCAGGTCCTTGCTGCTGATGCTTACACCCTCGCAGTCTCCCTTCAGTCTGGGGGCTCCTCTCACCATTAGGAAGAGTGCTGGGAGCATCCCCAAAGCCACTGGTGCAGTACAGGGAACAAAAATTACTGCTTCAGAAAGCATAATCTCCACTCTCCCTGGGAACAGGAATTAGTGGCAGTAAAGAGTCATGACAGATATATGGAGAGTGCAGGATCTTCTTACAGTGCTGCATTCCTAGGAAACCATCTTCCACCTGATTGGACTCAAACAATAACTCTTTCACTGAGTCACCATCAGTGAACAGGGTGGGCTGAACCACTTTCTCTTCTTGTTTTTGTTTAAAAACCCCCTGTGCTAGTAGTGCCATGACAGCTGTATCAAAACTAAAATGTCTTTTCCTGTGGGTTTTTTTCCATGTTGTTTTTCTAGGAGAGCAAAAGTCAACATGACAAGTTTGCTGAGCCCTGTTTCTTTCTCTTCTTTATCTATGTAACCAATGCCAATGGAAACATTAGCCACTCTTTCAAACAGCAAGCTGCAGAGGCCAGCAAAACACATGTGGTTTGTTCTTTATATTTATTAAATCAAAATCATGCCTACTTGCCTTTTTCCTTTCTTTTATTTTTAAAAACAGTCAAAAGTAGTGGATGTTTGAGGGAAGATTCCAAGATGAAACACTTTCTAAGTGTTGTTTTGATAAGAGGAAAGCCAGGAGTAGATTCTCAGCTGCTTGAATGGATGTGGCTCCTTCCTGAGAGGGGGATTGACGCCAGGGAAGATCTAGTCTTGTGAGTTCAAAGATCAACCCATATAGAGTTTCTGCTCCCTGCGTGTCTTCCATTTTATGGGCAAACAAATGTTATCTATTGTTAGCTCTGTAGAGACAAAAGAAGTGCAGAGGGGAAAGCAGGATGGTGCCCTACCTTGTAGTACTGCATTTGTATGTAAGTTATTACACAGGTCCTGATACATGTGTGTTCTAGGTTTGGATATTTGAGATATCTATGTGTGTATTATGATATATACATACATGACACATTTTGCTGCAGCCAGTGAAGTTCTGGCAGACTGTCCATCATCTAAGGATGAAGGAGCCAACCCCTGTTCCCTCCTATTGCCTCCCTACCTCAGACCCAGATGGGTGGGAGGGACAGAGGTGGTCCCAAATGCATGACAGACACCTCTCCCCGGAGGCATCATGTTCTTGTAGCAGGAGGAGGAGTGCCTTTGTATCATGGTCCCAGATGGATGCAATGCATTTGTTACTCAGCAGGCTTCAGATTTTAAACTGTAAAATTAAGGGTAGGAAGGAACCCCAAAGATCATCCAGTGCTCACTCATATTCAACTTTGCATCGACCAGGACCCCCAGGTCCCTTCCTGTGGTGCTGCTTTCCAGCCTCTCATTCCCCAGTCTGTCTGCACACCCTGGGTTGCCCCATCCCAGGCACAGAATCCTACACTTTCCCTTGTTGCTCTTCCAGTTGGTGATTGTTCAATCCCCTTATTTCTCCTCTAACTTGCTCCTTTTGATGCAACCTAGGATTCAGTTGGCTTTTTGGGTTGCCAGCTAAAACTGAACTTACTAACCTAAACAAATCTAAACTAAACTAAACTAAACTAAAACAACTTTAAAAAACTCTAAGCTTTCTAAACTAAACTAAGCTACTCTAAGCTTTCTAGGCTGCCAGCTCATGTTGAGTTCTTCATCAGCCATCACTCACAAGTCCTTCTCTGCATAAAATATCTGTATTTTTTCTGCCAGTGCCCATATCTCATTGCTTTGAGCTCACTTGGTTGATTGAAACTATAGAGGAAGCTGTTTTTATGTTGGGGGTTTTATCATGGAAAAGTTAAGTTAATTCAGGTTAATTAAGTTAATTCACAGGTTTTTCTGCCACTTCTAGCAGGATACTTCAGCTCTCTGAGGGACAGATGCTGTTGCTCTCATTTCTGCATCCGTCTGCATGGTATAAGGTCTCCTTTGACCCTAGTCCTGGAAAGCTTTGACAGTTGCACTGAAGACTGTGGAGAAGCAGGGATTTCAGTCAGCAAATCAGAAAATATCCCTGTGGAGGAGCCACATCACTGGGGAGGTGCAGGAAAACCTCTGCTAAGCCCTGGGAACTGGGAACATCCAACCCTACACTGCCATTATCATATGTTCTTCAGAGCATTGGTCTTTTTTTTCCACCTAGTTTCTTTCAGCTGGCTGAATATTATAACCCTCTCAACATATAATAAATACCCCCTTACAAACACTGTGCATGGTTTAAAAACTCCTCCAAGCTCTTGTACTGCAGCAGAAATATCCTGTAAAGGTGAGTGGAAGGGCTGTTTTTATGCTGGAGGACGAAGGTGCTCGCTCTGCATGTGTCTGCAGGGGAGGAGGACCAGGCTTACACAGGAGCAGAGCAGGTGCAGTCCTTGAGGGTCTATGAGAGTTGGGGTTCTTCAGCCTGGAGAAGAGAAGGATCCAGGGAGACTGTAGAGCAGCCTTCCAGTACCCAAAGGGATTTACAAGAAAGATGGAGAGGGACTTTTTACAAAGGCATGCAGTGACAGTATAAGGGGTACGGGCTTTAAACTGAAAGAGTGAAGGCTGAGATTAGATATTAGGAAGAAATTATACTCTGCGAGGGTGATGAGACACTGAAACAAGTTGCCCAGAGAAGTGATGGGTGTCCCACTCCTGGAAGTGTTCACGGCCAGGCTGGATGGGGCTTTGGGCAACCTGATCTAGTGAAAGGTGTCCCTGCCCATAGCAGAGGGATGGAAAGTAGGTGATCTCTAAGGTCCCTTCAAACTGGAACCATTCTATGATTCTATAATCCTGCCTGGCCGTCTCTGCCATTAGGGAATCAGCAAAATGGGTTTTTTTAATGTTTTGTGACCATAAAAACATATGCGTTGTATTGTCCCCTTTTGTGAAAAGGCTTTTATAAGAATTAAGAACCATTAAAATCTCTCAGGTGCATGCATTTTTGTCAGACCAATAGAAAGCAGTGCACTACACAGTGTTGAGAGATATCTTTTTAAACTGCAAACCAAACTTTATGCAGTATTGTACAAACACTGCCATTAAGTGAAGGAATACATCTGTAAATTATGATACAATTTTATTGGTGGGTGTTGACATGAAGTTTCAGCCTTCTATATTGGATTAATATGTGGGATTATGTGCAACACATGTAGTAATCAGTGGGGATTTTAAAATTCATCACATTATTCTTGTTTTGTTAAACAGTCACAGGTTTCCTAGCTAATTGTAAATATCTTCGTTTTATGGCATGAGTTTTAGACAGTGGGGGCTGCCTTATTCTATTGTAATAACTCTTCAAGCCCTCTTCATTGCTCTGCACTGAGGCCCAGGGGACAGCTCAGGATCCCAAAGGGCTTTGCCCCCTAATACAAAGTGGCCAAGAAAGCCCTAGTGCAATGCTGGTGCTGGAGAGGTTGTTGGTAAGCTGTGCTGGAGATGCCTTACTCACTAAATGCTGTGTAAACAAGCATTGGCTGTTGTTGATCCCAGGCTCACAGAATGATTAGAAGGCACCACTGAAGGTCATCTAGTTCAATTCCCCTGCTCAAGCAGGGTTCCCCAGAGCATGTTACTCAGGATTGTGTCCAAAAAGTTTTTGAACTCCAGAGAAGAAGACTCCACAATCTTTCTGGGCACCCTCAGAGTAAAGAAACTTTTTCTCATGTTCAGGTGGAGCTTTCTATGCACCAGTTTCTGCCCATTGCCTCTCGTGCTATCACCTGGCACCCCTGGGAAGAGCCTGGCTGCATCCATTTGATATCCTCCCTTCAGATACTGATAGACATTGATAAGGTCCCTTCTCAGTCTTCCTTTCTCCAGGTTATACAGGCCCAGCCCCTTCAGCCTTTCCTCATAACTGAGGTGTTCCAGTCCCCTCATCATCTTTGTATCCCTTCACTGGACCCACTCCATGAGTTCCATTTTTCTCTTGCACTGAGGAGCCCAGAACTGAACAGAGAACTCCAGATGTGCCTCGCTAGAGCTGAGTAGAGGGGCAGGATCATCTCACCTGACCTGCTGGCCACACACATCCTATCACCCCAGGATACCTTTGGCCTTCTTGGGCACACTGCTGGCTCATGGACATTTTGTTGTCCACCAGGGCCTTCTCTGCAGAGCTGCTTCCCAGCAGGTCACCCCCATCCTGCATTGGTCCCTGGGGTTTTTCCTCCCCAGGTGCAGGACCTGCATTTGCCTTTGAGTTCCAGATGGTTCTTCTCTGCCCCTGTCTCCAGCCTGCTGAGGTCCTTCTGAAGAGCTGCACAGCCCTCTGGGGTATCAGCTGTTCCTCCCAGCTTTGTGCCATCAGTGAACTTGCTGAGGAGGGATCCGCCCTTTCATCCAAGTTATTGATGGATAAGTTAGACAATACTGGACACAGTATTCAGCCTTGGGGAACACCATAAGCTACAGGCCTCTAACTAGACCCTGTGTTGCTGCCCACAACCTTCTGAGATCTACTGTTCAGACAGTTTTCTTTCCACCTCACTGCCCACTCATCCAGACCTGATGAGCTCAGAAGCATTTTCTTGTTGCTGACACCTTGTCTTTCCTCTCTGCTTCTCACAGGTGGAAAGTCTTTCCCTTCTCCAGCATCTTCTGTGTCCTATTCCTGGTGCACGCATGTTGCCGGGCTCTGGTAAGGTGGATAGAGAGAAAAAAAGGAAATTTGGAGGAAGGAGTGGATTTTAGCTAGAGTTAGAAGGAAATTAGAGACATGGGTGTTGTGTCTTTTCCTGCAGGAGAAGGCTCACAGGTGACTCAGAATCAGATGGAGACATGTGCTGCTTTGTCCCCTTTTCTGTGATGTTTTCTGGGAGCAGCTGGAGAAGTACAGGTTAGCAGAGGCTGAAGGACACGAGGCCGAGCGGCCAGGCAGCTCTGGGGGCCAGCCCACAGCCCTGCACGGCCACTGCCCCCCATCACTACAGCACGGACCACTGCTGCTTCGCCCCGAATCTGGGCAGAACCAGGGTGACCACGCGAGTGTCTCTGTGGCTATGAATAAAACTTCAGCTGCGTGTCACTTAGAAAGACCTTAATTTTGGCTAGCCAGCACATCACTGATCTGTCCCAGCACCCTCAGAGGGCAGCCCTTGTGCTCCTTTGCTTGGGCAAATCAGTATGTAATGTCTCTGCCGGAGGTTGGGATGCAGGAGGAAGAGCTAGGCGTGCTCCTACAGGGACAGGGTTGGGAGGGAGGCGGCGATGGGACCGGCCCCGGAGCAGGCAGCTGCAGGCAGCCGGCGGTGTTCGGGCTGTCCGGCCGCCCCGATGGCTCCGATGTGAGCTGCAGGCAGCCGGCGGTGTTCGGGCTGTCCGGCCGCCCCGATGGCTCCGATGTGAGCTGCAGGCAGCCGGCGGTGTTCGGGCTGTCCGGCCGCCCCGATGGCTCCGATGTGAGCTGCAGGCAGCCCGCGGTGTTCGGGCTGTCCGGCCGCCCCGATGGCTCCGATGTCCGCGCAGTGTGACAGATGACCTATTGAAATAATTTGGGAGCAGGGCTGGCGTTGCCAGGACAACCAGCGCTCCTGGGCCATGTGACGGCCCCTTGACGTCAGGCGGGGGCTGAGCCTGCGGTCCCGGCCGCGCCGTCAAAGCCGGCAGAGACACAGACACAGACACAGCCCGGTGGATGCTGGAGTCATCCCCGCCACCGCCGCTGCTCAGCCTCAGGGGCTGCCAGAGCATGGACTACTAAAAACTCGTATTTCTGCAGTGTGAGGTAACCATTTGCTTTATATTCTCATCAGGTTTGGGTTATTTTCCTTTAAAACGAATAGAATGGAAAGCAGCTTGTATCAGTGACTGATTTTTTTTCACTTGTTTGTTTTGGCTGGAAGTTTGCCTTGATGAACAAGCCCAGCACTATCAGATAAATGCAAAGCAGCTTCCAGTTGCTAATTCTGTGTGTAGACGGCAAAACGGATTTAAATATAGATTAATGATCTATGAAAGGAGAATAAAACGACATCGTTCTCATTTGACACTTTAGGAATATAAATTAACGTGAGTAATCCTAGGCTAATGCACACGGGAGTTAGAAGAAATGATGTTTAGGCATTGTATTTTTTGTACCTCCGTTGGAATTTGTAGTTTTTTAATGCTGCTCGGTTCCGGCGGGTTTGTACCCCATGTGTCCAGTGAGGGGGAAGCCAGCAGTCAATGCAGCCAGGAACAGCTTAAAATCCGGTTCTCAAAGTTGGAGCATTTCAATCATCTTTGTTCACGCGGAGTCCCCGCACCCTGCGCGCTCCCCGGGCTTTCTGCCCCTCTCCTGGGGCACGCGGCATTCTTCACCGTGTAGTGTTTACAGAGGAAAGAATCAAAACCTTCCTGAAAAATTACCTGAAATATGCCAAGAGAGCACCATTGCTGTACTACAGGCTTTTACCCTCTTTCTCACACAGACACAGGGCTTGTTTTCTCTCTCTCTTTTTTTTCCTGTTGTGCATTGAGAGCAGTTAGAATAGCTAAAAAAAGAACTGCAGCATAAGCAACATGATTTTTCAATCACCACAGTGATTGAAAAATGAAATGCTATTTGGGTCTTTTTGTAAAAACAAGAGGGAATTTGAGTCTGTTTCTGTATTGCACTTACTCCGAGGTGGCTGTTGTGGGGAAGGATATCCCAAAGCTCCTGAAGTTTAGTGCCACAGGCTGCATTTGTTTCTGTGGGAACATATAGATTTGTTTTAAGAACAGATTACAGCTGAAGCATCATGTGCGTTGTTTCCTGGAAAAGTATGTTAGATCTTTCTTATCTTCTCTAATTATATACTCCTGTTCCCTTCCTCCCGAAGTTCAAAGGGTTTATCAATGATGGTAATGATTCTCTAAAGCAGCTGCTGGTCTAAAATGATACGGAGCTACAAAACAATTTAAAATACACAGCAGTAGAAGATTTAAAAAAATCTATAAAAATTATTCTAATATTATCAAATGCAGCATAAGTGATTGTTTCAGAAAGAGAGCTGAGACAGACACTAAAACTGAAGGCACTTCTCTAAGGAAGTTATGGCTTAGTGCTCTGAATTTCACTGCATTTGCCATTCTTAGCAGAGAACAAGGATAAGTGATGAAACGTCTGAAACATCTAAACTGTCTGAAACGTCTAAACCATTTCACTTGGTGTTATCACATCGGTTCTTTCTGATTCAACTCTTATGCCCTAAAACATTGTAGGGGGGGCTGAAATATTTCAAATTGTTTTTATTAAATTCTTCACCTGATGCCACTGCACCAGTGCATGAGGAATCTCGCCTGGTCCTCACGAGTGAGTTTTGCCCAGGTTTGCAGGAGCCTCGCAGCGCTGGAGGTGTTGGCACCCTGTGCACAGCCTTGCCATGCCTTGGGCTCAGTGTCCCTGCCCGGGTGACCCCCTGGGCTGAGCTGGGCACGGCTCCTGCCCAGCTGCTGTGGAGAGCTGTGTCCCAGCCCACGGCAGTACATCCCCCTCCATCACATGTGAATTCCCCAGGCTGAAGAGGAGGACAGGGATGTGGTTTATACAGCCCACCACCCTCTGAGGTCTGCTGGTTAACCAGCTTACACCGCTGGGGTAAGTCTGCAGAGGGACCAAGGCATGGAGTATGGGGACAGATTTGAGCTGAGTGGCACCTGCCATTCAAGAGAAGTAATTCACCCTCATGTCTGCAGAACTTGACTCCATATGTAGCTGCTGTCACCTCTCAGATTTGACTTGAGTGATGATGCTCAGTGTGGGCTGAGGCTTATGCTCATTCATTTAGGCTTGAATACAGTGTCCTGTAGCATGTGATGCCTTGAAACCACCTGTAAGGAAAAAAATAGTTGATGCAGCTTTTTGCTCAAGAGCTATTAATTAGAAATACCTTAAAAATACCTTCCTCATCTCCAGATGGAATAGACATATCTTTCTTTAGCGATACTGAGGTAGTATTGAAAAGGCTCTAACTTGACCTTAGAGTGAAGGATGACAAATTGCTTCACATTTTAGCAGAAGGGTCCTGTACATTCTGTGGCAAGAGGTCTGAGAGGCAATGTTATAGGGGAAGCTGGTAAGTGCCACTGAGGTTGCACAGGGATGCATCCTGCCTGGCAGAGTGACAGTTCTGTCCCCTCTTGATGAGTCTCTGGGGGCTTTGGGCATCCCATCACCAGATGGGATCCTTCCACCCATTTTGCCCCAGAAATGGAAATGAGTCACAGGCAGGCAGGCAGCTCACAGGCAGTGCCAGAGTCTGCAACTGGAGGTGACACAGATCCCTGCTCAGGAGGGAAGGGAATGGTGTGTTAGAGTCATCCTGGGGCTATGTGCCTCTACTTGATGATTTCATGCGCTTGTTTTCACTGGTCGGCTCTGTACCAAACCCTTTGGATAAGCACTCGGGTTTACCTTGGCAGTGTGTGAAGCTGCCAGGCAGTGTAATGCTAAGCATCCTGCCATGCTTCCACCCACCATGGGAAAGGAGCAAACAGCCTGTACGTTCCTTCCCACCACTGAGAGGGGAAGGTGGCTGCAGCCCATCCTTCACCTTCTGCCCAACGCCACAACTCTGACTGCCACTTTACTTGGGTTGAAATCCTGTGACATAAAGAGAAAAAATGTGAGATGCACATGGGCTTGGCAACACTCCACCTTCTTTTAGGGAGTCTACACTGACCCTCCTGCTTCCCATCAGCCTTCATGTCATTTGCAAATGTCACCCCTTTGCACGCACATGAGGAGGGGATGGTCTGTTCCTACAGTCTCCTTGTCCACGGCAAAGGGTGAGCAGACCAGCAATTTGTTGAATTCCAGCAATTCCCGAGGAACTGGAGCGCCTCACCTTAGGAAAAACCTTGGCTTGAGATCTCCTCAAGTCCCTTCTCACACAACTGGATGCAGCAGGGAAATCAAAAACAGATGTGAGCTGTTGATGCCTCTAGCCTCATAATAATGACACACTCAGTGTGCTCTACCTTGATCTGCTTGAGTTAATGGGCAATGACAATCCAAATGTAGGCCGGAATCATAGTAAAACCTAAAAACCCCTTGCAATGCAGAACATTACTCCTTGAATTTTTTCAAACAGAACACAATTTCTGCTGTCTTTTTAAAGGTCCTAACTACTGCTTAGGCAATATTCATAGGGGGAATAAAATCCTCTGTAGAGGGTGGCAGTTGTCTGTGGGAACTGATGTTTCAGTATGGAGTTTCAGGATCTTAAATTACTTATTGCAGAAGGTAGATCCCACTCTGCTAAAAATCATTACATTGTGCTAATTTAATGTCTGCATAAACACTAGGAACAACTGGTTTAAATGATAGCTGAGCTGCAGTAGGGATTTGGCATTTTAACCAACAATTGCTTTTCCACACAGATGCCATGTGCAGGGTACTCTGAATGCAAAACAAAAGTTGACCTGACTGTTGGTTCCAAGCTAAAGCAACAAAAATCCTAACTCTGGAATGTTTTTGGTAGTCATATTTTAGAAATAATCTTCTATGGTGAGCTAAAATCTATGCAGACAGTTATAGTCAGATAACAGTTTAAAAAATAGACCATGTTTTGGCTGTACTTTTGCTGCTGTTAAATTTATCTTCTTAAATAGCAGGGAGTATGAGTTGAGGGTTGAGAAACAGTGATTTTGTAATTATTTTATATGGATTGAATTATTCTGTCATCAAATTTGCATTTCAGACAGCATTACAGTATGAAAATATAATTAGAAACTGTAATTCAGGAATTGCTGAATGTGATATTTCCCAGAGGGAGCACTGTGGAGAAGCTGCCCTTACTACAACTTTAGCAAATGTTGAAATCTTATAGGTGGAAAATGTGAAGGCTGAGTAGTAAAGTTCTTCTCACTTCTGTGGTCTTCACACACTCAACTTTCTGCTGAACTTAATTTTTTCATGAGATTCATTTCCACAGAATCATCTAATCATTACGAGCTGAAGGGCTAAGATCCTGTTCTGCTGAATTTCAGTCTGGCTGTGCTGATAGCTGCTGAATTGCTTTCAGTCACAAAATGACACTGAGATAATGTAAGGATCTGATTTACATGCAGAAAAACCAAGAAGCTTGTAGTTTGGTCTGAAATGCTGGTTCCAATTTGCCCAGCACCTGAAATTCCCAGCCACGCCTCCTTTCACAGAAGATAGCTGAGGATGCGTCTTGGTTTAGCTCTCTTTATCTTCTTTTGTAGTTCAGTATTTTTTGCAGTACATGTTCACAGTGTTGTGCAAAGTTTTAGCTGTATAAAACCCACTGATGTCAATCCTTATGGTTTTTATTCTTGTGACAATCTATGTCTTATCATAGGCATACTAACTGGAAACAAATATGCCTTGTGTTTGCTTGGCTGGGCTTGTGTTGATAAATCCCATGCACTTTTGTTTGAGACATCCACTTTTTTAGGAGAGCATCATCCATGGCCAGTTTATCACCTTGTTGGGGCATTGATCAGGTCCTTATATGAAACAAAGCCTGTGATGCACAAAGCAGGGATGGCACTGGGAGGAGGCAGAAGCTGAGTGTGGGGCATGCTTGATGCTTTGATGTCCCCATACATCTGTCACAGCCCTGCTGAGTTACAGTGACAGTGCTACTCAGAGGAAATGTCAGGACAGGAAAAGGAGAACTGTGGACCTGTGACTTCAAGGATGGCATGGATGACTGGGCTGGCTGGTAGCACGGTTCCTAGTGACCCAGGGACACTGTCACCCCCAGAGTGCTCTGAGGATCAAGACTGTTTTCCCATGGCAGCCCAGGGCCACCCAACTGCACCCAGCCCTGCCATTTTTCCTGGGTGCTGGGGAAGATGTCTGTCCCATAGCTCACATTTTGGGTGATGCACTTCCTGCTGCCTGTGTCTGGTATTTGCAATGTGAGCACAGGACAAGAGCTTCAGGGTGTCACTGCAGGTGACCATTTCTGTTAGGGAGGGTGCAGTAAGCCAGGTTAGCTCTTTAGGGACAAGTGGCCTCACTTGGGGTGCAAGTGCCGGTTTACATGTGGGACATGAGTGTTCCTGAACATCACAACTGCATTTTTGCACATTTACTTAGGAACTGCAAAGGAGCAGGAGGCAGCATTTCAACTGACTGTGTCTGCACATGGGAGCTGAAAGGCTTTGAGACAGGTTTATATCTGCCACATGTGTCACAAAGCCTCTTAGCTGTGTGCTGAATTTCACTGTCAAGGGAATGGGGCTTTGGGAGCAGGCCAGAGCCAGGCTGTCCAGCCACAGGGGCAGGGTGGACAGGAGGGATGGAGAAGAGGGGAAGGAGAGCCTTTGGCAGGGCTGATTGAGTGTGGCTGGCAGGACGTGTCCAGGGCAGGCTTCTGTCATTGGTCTTGCACTGCTGCATCTGCCCATGCAGGGGCCTCTGGCAGTGCTGCCTCATGTCCCTGAGCATCTGCAGGACAGGCCAGGTAAGACTTTTGTGAAACAGAGCTGTCTGAAGGAGTCGAGAGAGTGAAACACTCTGCCTGTGTTAGCAATGATGCAGTGATGTTGTTCAGCTGCCGTGTGATGTAGCTGTGGCTAACAGGGCTGCTCTTTCTTCTGGGCACTGGGCTCAAAGTAGGGCTGGAGGAACTCTGCACAGGCAACCCTCGTGCAGTGCCTGCTACTTGACAACAATAGTATCATGCTTGTTCTGCTGTTATAAATAGAAGAGACCAGCTTTTGGAGACACGCAACATTACTTGTAGAGAGGTTTTATTAGACAAGCAGATCAGGTGGTTTACAGGCTATCACCCAGGAGAAGACAAGTTAAAGCTGAAGAAGCTCAAGGTTGGCTTCTTTCCTTACCAAATTCCCTCGCTCCTAGAGCAGCAAGATTTCCTGATTATGCCTCACGCGATCTTTCTGCGTCTCCTCCAGGACTGCAAAAACACAGTTGATTCAGCAGATATGAAGTGTCTAACTTGAGCTGAATAACACTCAGAGAGACTTCATGAAGCAATTCAGCCCTGAGAATCTTTAAAGAAAATATTCTGCTCATGTTGTGCTCACAAATCCAAGATGCCAGGGAGACGCAAGCACAAAGCTGTTGATTATTTCCACAACTGCTATGTGCTTCCTATCACAACAGTGTTCTTTTGTGCAGAACAGCAGCATGATTGCAGAGTCCTCTTTAGTTTTACCATCTTTGCAAGCCCAGGTCCAATTAGAGCAATTATATCTCAGCAGAAGCACTGTCTGTTGTCCTCTGGACCTGTCTGTCAAGCGTCCTATTCATTGCTGTTTATCTTGTATGAGGCTTTTCATGAAAAGTCCTTCTGACCCTACTGAAACAGTCCCACCAGAAGGGTAGCCTGCATTTTTATTTCACAGGCTGATGTGGATGAGAAGAGTGCAAAATTACAGCTGGCCAAGGATACATCTTCCAGTCTAACCACGATCTCCTCTCACTTGAGTATTATTGCTGATTTGACACAGCACACAGCTTTCATGTTCAATTACTTCACTTCACCCTTAATTTTCAATTACTTTATTGCTAAAAACTGAGAACCTTATCAGAATTCACAGTTCTTCCTTGCCATGTTAGAGGGTTTTCTTAATCAAAATCCCCAACATGAATTGCAAGGCATGTAATGTTTGATGTCACATGATATTAAACCACTTACAACTCTGATGTCTGTGTAGACTCTCTGGTCTCTGAGTTACTGAAGAGTTGCTGGGTAGTGGGAACTTCTGCAGAAAGACAGTTTGTGTTTTGCTTTGCCTCTCCTGAGAGGGCCTGATGAAGGAGCTGAGTGACTCCAGCCGAGGAAGTTCCCCTTGTCACCACTAAGGTAAAAGCTGAAAAGCAGAACTCAGTGAAAGGCAGAAGTGCTGGGACTTGGGAAGGTCAGAGGCAATGCAAAGAGGAACTCTTTCTGAACAAAGAATAGATATTTATTTTCTCATACTGCTCTTGGAAAGGAAAATCCAGGGAGCAGTGTTTAGAGTAGTCTTTATGAAACAAAGAGAATTCTTTTCTGACAATTCAGAAATGAGATTGCCTGTGAAAAAGCATTTCCTAGCTAGCTCCATGGCATCCATGGGAGTCCTGACCAACATGTACAGCAGCACTTGGGCAGAATAGGTTTGCTTTAGGAACTGAAAACATGAGCTTAGACTTTGGTCATTCTCCCTCCAGTATCATCAAGGCAGTGGTTCCCTCACATTTGTTTCCTGTTTTGCCTCTCTTCTGCTAGGTTTTAGCCCAGAAGGGCTGCTTTTGTCAGGAGGAACTGCAGAGCCATCTGCAGTAGTGGTCCAGATGTCACCTGTGCCTTCCCTTGGCAGAGGATGCTGCAGGCAAGAGAGCCACACCAGCCCTGATAAGGGCTGCAAAGAGACCTGGCTGATTTGGCCACACCACTGGCAACAAAAAGTAAGAGCTGATGATACAGCAGTATATCATGCTCCACATCAGCTCCATGGGGGTCCTGGTGAATTTGTTAGAGATGAGTTTATACTGCTTAACCAGATCTGCAGCCTTGGCAGATTCAGGTTTTTTTCTTGCAGTGATGGCATTTTTGCTGAGAACCTGGGGCAGGGTTCTCTGCTGCTGTGCAGAGCCAGACCCCTCCACTCACCATGGACACATGTTTGTGATGCTTCAATTAGAAAAATACAGTTCTTTCAGAGATGACAAAAGGTGACAGAAGCACTAGCAGGGTGACTGCTTGCCTGACTTTTGCTCTTGCTGTTAGACACTGGGACCCTTGCAGAAACCCCGCCTCAATTCAAGGAATCTGATTAGAAATCGAAGAGTACGTCACTCTTAGTTCACCGTGTGCCAATTATTAGTAGGCTGTGGTGTTGCTTCAAGAGCCTGTAGTAAGACACACCATTCCTGCATGCTGCTCCCACCATGCTTGCAGATGGCACCCCAAACAGGATGTTGGGGAGGCAGCTGGGAGAGAAGGAGTTAAAACAAGCCACAATTACCAGTTTGAGACATTGTCAAAAATAGCAACTTTTCTTTTGTTTGCTGAATTCTCCATGCTTTTACAGTGCTATTCCCGTTATTCATTTCTTTCCCAAAATAACATTTTTAAGCAAAGGAATTACTTGAGTGGGAAGAAGAGGGGATCTGCAGGCTGAGTGGGACAGCTGCATGCTCCTGTATCTGCAGTGAGGGGTATTTCAGTATTTCAGGCAATTTTGCTTCCTCACTAGCAAGCCCAGTGATTCCTTCCTGACAGTCCTTGCTTCCCAGGGGCAAGCATTGGGCAGTGTGCTCATGCTGTCCACTGTTTTTATAGCCCAACTTGAAGAATCTCTTGCTGGTGGATGCTCCTTTGAAGAAGAAGGAAAGGATGACTTTGGGAAGATAAGCCCAAAGGAGCCTGGCTCCAGGACTGGTGATGCAGGCAGATCCCACTGAGCTGGGATGCAGTTCCAGCCCTCAAAGCACCTTGTGTATCCCATCCTTGAATGCTGGCCCAGGAAAGCAGCTGCTCTGGAGGGGCTCCCTGACAGCACCCACCAGGGCTGGCTAGGGACCCCACTCTTATCCCTCACAGTCAGGCATGCAGCCAAACACAAACAACGTGAGCTCCAGAAACAGGTGCCAGCTGCCTTCCTCTAGGGCTACAGGGAGGGATGATAGAAAAGGAGCCCTGAGAGGAATTAAAAATTAAATGCTCGTGGCAGCAGCTTGCTGTCACCACATCTCAGCAGTTCACCTTCACTGTGGCTGGCTGGCTGCCCAAGCACTGAGCAGGAGCAGAGAGGAGCATCCCATTCTCACTGCCGTCACTGGAGATCAGCCAGCTCTCCTGTGGGTGGGTGAGGAGGAGCTGCTTCACTGCTGCATGCACACAGACCTGACCAGAACAAGCAACAAGTGCCTCTTGGTGGAAATCCCCTGAGTCCTAGTGAAAGGCGTCACACCCGGAGGTGGCCAGACCCAGATGAGTCACATCCCTCTTGAACAGATGCAGCTGTCCAAGGGTGGGGTGCTGAGAAGTTAAACTGACCATACCACAGCCCTCTCTGTGGTCTGCAGTCTGCAATAACCCCAGCAACAGGTGTGCTTAGTGTAGGTGGAGGCTGAGCCCACAAAGACTGGCATTTGGGGTGCAGGGGCAAGCCAACCAAGGCTGGTATTTGGAGGTAGAAAGGCTGAGCTCCATGGCCCTCCTTGGTATCCAGTCCAGCTCCTTGGTTTGCACATGCCTTGCAACCCCTTCAAAGCCCCAGAAAATTTATCACTGACCCCAAGGCCCCTTGCACAACATGTCCCAAATGATTTGAACTTTGGGTCTAGTTCATAATCCCCTCTTAATATCCCACACTAGGTAAGCATTTTTGTCCCCCAAGCCTTGATATCTCTTGTTTTGACCCTAACATTCAGGTAGGTGACAGGCTATCCAGTTTCCTGAGATAATGGCTGTGTCTGTACTATAGCCACTGGCTGTGTGCATAATAAATGAAATAGGGGGCAGTCCCAGCACCAGACCTCAGCAGTCAAAATCCCTCCCTGCAGTCCCTATCTCAGTCTAGCTCCCAGTCAGTTCCTATCTTCTCAGCCTGTGCCACTGGGCCTGTTTCAGGGGGAAAATGGCACATGGTCACTTTTCCAGGAGGGTGCAGAGTTCAATGGCACAGACAAGGGAACTTCTGTGCCAGTTGGCCCCCATGACAGAGAATGCACCCAGATGCATTTGCTTCATTGTCACAGGTGACATGGTAAATGTCATCATGCATAACTGGGTGAGAATCCTTGGGGGGAAAAAAAGAGCCTTAAGAATAGAAAATGTTTTTTTCTGAAGCCCAGGTCTATGTAGAGCTCAGGAGCTGCAGGCTCTTGCCATGGCCAGGAAATCAGCCCATTGGAGCATGACAAAAAGGCTGGCAAGTCCAGTCTGTCAAACAAAGCAGTGGGGTTCTAATAAGACCAAAGTGAAGGAAATGAGGAACATGGCTGGAAGAAAGGATAAAGAAAAGCCTTTGGTCTATAGAGCACCAGGCTCTTTACTCTACAGAGTCTACAGAGAGGAACATTATCATGTACACTGCTGACGTGACTCTTTACAGAGTGTGGGTTTGATGCTGGTTTCATGCTGTTTCTTGGTACATACTCTTTCCCCTGTGAGGCTCAGTTTTAATCCTTTCCTTTACAATCTATTTCTTTTTAAGATGTGAAAAATGCAGAGGTCAATATTCACTACTGCACCCCTTCTGTTCTACCATTTCTCCAGAATAAGTAAATTGTTATCTGTATTAGCCTTCTCAGCAAGAGACCAACATGTTCCACTCTTCTAATGCTGTCTCATGCCTAAAATCTGTTCTCCAAACGTTCCTTTGCCTGTAGTGAGCACTGTGCACTGCACAAGGCACTCTCCAGCTCCCTGGGGACTGCCCAGCCCCATGTACAGCACTGCCTTTGCCACACAGCACTGTCAGGAATTTCACATTTCATTCTGCAAAGAGAGAAATGATGTCCAGGTGCTGTCCTCATAAAACTTCAGGGTTGAAAGAGGTCAAAGCAAAGGAGATTTCTGAATGCAGTTTTCTCCCAGTACTTCTGGTTTTGATGAGTTCAACCTTTATATTTTTAACCTTGAAGCATAATGTCAGTAGGGTGTGAGAGAGCCAGGGGAGCATTTGCCTATCTCTTTGCCTGTGGCTTTTCAGGTAGGTTTGATTATTTTAATTACTTCCTCTGTTAGACGTGGAGTGTCTTCCACTTTCGCTGAATTTCTCAGTCAGGTCTGGTCACAGATCACCAAGTGCCAGTGCTACATGGAAGCCATCATATGGAACTCTGATATTATTTGCAGATTTACATCAAAGTCCTGCAGAGCATGAGGATACTGACTGAAAACTTTTGAACAGTGGGGTTTAGTGAAGCAGGACTTGGGCATGACTGTGTGAAAGCATAAAGTTTTCCCTTTTCACTTGCAAACAGGAGTTGCTCTGCTTGTATTGCTCCAAACAATACAGGGGATTTGGGAAGACTAGCATTAAGACAATTTTTCAGAGTCATTGAGTATGTTTTAATCCTTATTAGCCTTGAGCAATTGGCTCCAAGTGAACTCACGGAAGAATAGGTATAATTAAAGATCTGTCTTGCATGGCCTGCTGTGCATTTATAGCTCTGCAACTGCCCTCAGTAGTGAAACAGAAATATGTCTTTCAAAGGAAAGCTCAACAACAGGAAATATTTCTTTCAGAAATATGGACATAAGTGTTTCTTCCAAGAATAATCAGATAAAAGCAAGACCGTTCTTAAATTTCTTGTTCTGCTAAGCACCTGGCTTTAATCTACAGTTCCTTGACTTTGTTCATTTTTTTAACCCAAATGGGATCCTATTTTAAGGCATTTTTATTTCATCTGATAATAGAAGTCTATTCAACCATTTGTGTGTTTCATCAATGTTTGCTTTTCTTGTTCTGTACCATATTTTGCATTTTTCTTCAATCTTTCTACTGAAGAATCAGTGTTGTCCAAATTGCTGCTGCTCAACTGGGCATAACTCCCTATTCCTTGCTATTTAAAGTTGGTTACCTAATTCTGCTAGTGGGTAATTTTGATAAAGATTTCACAGAGTGCTAAATTTGTCTGCACAGATGATAGAATGACAGGTTTTTCTCCCAGCCATTGCAGAGGCTTATGATTGCTGCTTCTCAGGTGTCTGGCACAAATGGAAGTGGCACTGTTGTGGGACGTGCTTGTTATTCAGGCATTAGCCTTGAAAAGCACTGGGTTATTGCATGGTTTGTCATGTCTGTTTAAGCACACTATTTCTGAAACTGCTCCTCCTCCAATCAATAAGAGACTCCATTAAATTGTATAAACATATTAAGAAAAATAAGAGATTTACTCAAGGAATCTTTATTGCATTTCATTATAAACTACTGAATCTAATATACAAAGAAGATTGCTTTAATTATAAGTGGACAAAAGAAAGATCTACTCTATGTTCTCACTAGGCAACTATCAGCAACGTGCACCTTCTTCATCTAATGCAGTCATAACAAGTAATTAGGTTTGGTAGCTCTCCTGGGAGCAGCAGTTAACTGTATTACACAGCCCCCAAGAGACAATCACATCAGGTAGATTTGTAAGGTTTTGTGGTATCTGTTCTCAGCTGTTTTTTCTTGCCCTGAGGAAACTCATGAGACAGCCATAATGTAAGCAGAGGGTTCAGATGATGAGCTGTTGATGTCCCCATCTCATCTCTGACCAGTTTCACTGCAGTGGGTGCTGCCCTCTGGAAGTTCAGCAGAAGGCAGAGAGCTCTGGTGGCCCTCTGTGCTTGCAGACCATGCATGGCAAGTTTTTGTTGTGCAAAGTGAAGTGCCTTGGTGCCATTCACTGTTTTGTACTTTATTACTATTTCAAATCCTGAGCAAACAGTTTTCAGAGGAGAAAAAGGAAGAGCTCTGTGCAAGGAGGTATCCTAGAGCAAGAGCTCCCTGCTGTCTGTGTTCTTCCCTGTTAGATGGACATTTGATAACTGAGTGAAGGTCTGATAAAGCAGAGGAACTCCTCCATATCTGTCATGATGTGGCTTGGGAGACGCCATGAGGCAACATAGTGTCTTCCCACTGTCACAATGAAGACAGTGCTGGGCATGCCTTGAGGCAGAAGGATGGCTGTCAGGAGGTTTAGGTGCCTGCAGCCTCTGAGCCCGGGTAGGATCCAGAAGTGCCTGATGAGTGTTCTGTCCCATCTTCCTGTGAGTCTCTGCCAACCCAGGAATCTTGAAAACTGACCCCAGCTAGTCCAGGAGCACATGACCACCTGATAAAAAAAACATACAGATGAAAAAATCCTTTCCTCCCTCTTCCTGTGCCTCCGTTCAGCCAACACTGTAGTGCAGCTGTCATCCAGTAATTTTTGTGAAGTCATCAGAAATCTTAAGATGAAAAGAATGGTATTAATAAATTATTGTGTTCCTTAGAGGAGACAAAAGGATGACAATAAAGAGGTGAAATTTTGTAGAAAGCTTGAATTACTCAATACTGAATAGAGACCAGGCACGTCTGTAATTCACTTTCGAAGAAAATGCAAAACTTACTATTTCATAATTTGGACAACAGCCTGCTAATCCTCTTGACTCCAAGGTTAAACCCAACCAGCTGTGAATTTTATTGAGGTTACTTGTAAATATTAATTTCAGTTAAATTTTTTGCAATAATGTATTGCTGCTCTCAGTGCTGTCTGATGCTTGAAGTGACAGAGCTGGCCAGGTTTCCTGACCTGTCTGTTGCATCCTGGCACTTGCTCCTCTGCTTGCATAAACCTCCCCTCACATTCCTGCCACTCCCCATCACTGATGTGTGGTGGGGGGTGATTACATAGTGCAGAGGAAGATAGAGATATCATGAACTTGTTTACTTAACATCACTACCTTTGGCTCTCCTTATGGTGATCCTCTGTGCCAGAAAAACTGCCTGCTGTAAGAAGCACGCTTGGTTTTTTGGATGCTGTTTCCCTTCCAGAAGTCAGGACAGTAGGGGACCTCCTGACTCCCCCAGTCCACTGCAGGTATCCATGTCATATAAACCCTATTTGTGGATTTTTCAAATTGTGTTTTGCCATGACTTTGGCTCTTTGTCTTATGATCTTTGAAGAAGGCTGTTCCACAGACTTTGCTGCTCTGGTGGTTTGAGATTTGCTTCTCATTCCCAGCCAAAATTTATTATGGCTAGTTTATACCCATTTGTTCTTTAGCCAGCATTGTCCTTCAGTTAAAACAGCTTTTCTCCTTCCCTAGTGTTTACCCCCTCTGATGTATTTATAGACTACAACCATATCCCCTCTTGGCCTTTCCTTAGCGAGGCTAAACATCCAAGTGCCTCTGGTCTCCTCTGAGAGCACAGGCTTTCCATTTCCTTATTTGGCTTAATAGCCCTGCTCTGCAGCTACTGCAGGCCAAAATCCATTTTCCTCAGTGTGTTTTCCTGGCCATGTACTACAGTAATCCAGGTGAGCCTCATATTTCCAAAACCTGCTCATTAATAACACTGGTATTTCACCCTCCCTGAATTCAACAGATTGGTCTCAGCAGGTTCATTAGAAAGCATCACTTGTCTCCTGCAGGACACATCATATTGGTGTTTTCCTGTTACCTTATGGCTGTGTATTCCTCCAGTTCTTCTTCCTGCTTCATCATTTCTAGTTAAGAACATCAGTTCTTCCCACTGGTCCCTCACATACTGCATTTTGCAATAAGGAATTTCATTCCTTTGCACTTATCCAGTGCTAAGATTGTCCCATTCTTCCTGTGGGCTAATCTGGTGTCCATCTGATGGTGACTGTCACCTTGGTGTCATCAGTAACTGCAATGCTCTGAGATTATTCATCCTGGTTATTAATGACAGTGCACAACTACATCCATCCTGAGACTCAGCTTGGAAGAACCCTACCTTAACCACCTTCCACCTGAGATTTCTCCTTTGATTTCAAATCATGATTCTGAAAGAGGAAACATCTGCCTTACTCTGTCCAGCACATCCCCAGAGGAATGACTTGCTTCGATTTTACCCAAGTGGTTTTGAATTGACCTTTCTATATACATCTGTATCTATTAGAAATGAATGCTTATGTACTGGTTGGGAAGCCAGTGCAGGCAGACTTCCTCCAGAGTTTCCATATAAGGTCAGTTCTGCCAAGAAACTTCAGTTTTAACCTCTAACATTTCTACAACTTCAGTCTGAGATCTCTCTTCAGCAGCACTTGCCAATTGTGGTGCTCAAGTTGGGGTGTTAGCAGATGTGTTTTGCTCTGCTTCAGTCTCCTGGTGGGTTATGAAGCCAAATTCATGATTCAAATAACTACACTTATTCTTCAGACTTAGTACACTTTTTTTTTAATGGGAGTTTGGAATGGGGTGAAAATTCTTTTGTGTTCTGGCATGTGTTCCTCATATCTTGGCCTGCAGAGGAATAGCAAAAATGATATTTGTACCCTTTACATTCAAAATGTGTGAGACTATAAATATCTTGTAGTCTAGTCCTAAAACATTTCTGCTTGTTTTTCAATCAATATTGTGAGATTTCTCCCCGAACATCTCCTTGTGAAGCCTGACAAATATCTGTCTTCTTTGTGCCAAAGGGCTTAGAATCTTTTGTAGGGGTTGTTGGTGGACATCTCACAAATCAAATAATACAACTACTTCTCTTTTGGGCTCAAATAGACCAACAGAGGAGAAATTACTGAATATTTAGCTGCCCTTTTGATGACAGGAAAATAAGTCCTTCTCCTCCTTCCCATGAGTAGTTCAGGTTTTGTATATCTCTCAATGTTACCAGCTACTTCTTCTGAATATGTTGTATAAATCAGAACTGAATGAGAACTAGTTCCTGGAAAAAGAAGAGGAAAAAGAAGAGGAAAAAGAAGAGGAAAGGACCTTCAGAAATGTCAAGTCAGTCTAGTTAAGTTTGTTCCTTGCTTATAATTTAAGTTTTTTATATGGACGTTAAAGCATTCTCTGATCTGAAAAAGCTTTCACCTTTTCATATTGTGGGCTGGCTGAAAAGCCTTTGCCTAGTGCCTACATCTGAGATGTTGTAAAACCAAAGACCAGATACTCCTGTGACATTTTAGACTTCATCTTACTTGTTTGGTGGACCAGTTATCCTGGATGCTGCTCAAAGAATAGTTGATTTGAGGTTTTGTCTGCTGAGCAATCAGGTAGAAAAGTCATGAGGTTTCATTTTCCAGCCAATTTTGCTAAAATCAAGGAACTTCACATCAAGAAGGAATTATATAACTCAATCTGACACTCCATGTTGGGCAAACTGAGACTGTGGTCTGCTCAAGCAATTTTGAAACTAGCCTCCCATATTTCTGTTTCTGCTAACTCATATATTTGGAATTTACTCACTCATTCTCTAGATTTAGAGGTGATATTGACTAGATTTCTACAGCTCGTATAGAGACAGTGAAATTTAGATTTCTGAATCTGGAGTTTTCTGTAGGTAAGTGATGTGGAGAGTTTGATATTAAAACAATTCCCTCCTGAGCTGTTGTTGGAGGATGTATCTTGTTAAAGGTTGATTCTAGATTCAAAGCACTCAGTGTGTACCAGCACACACACTCTGACCCAGCCCAGCCCCCTTGCTCTGTTCAGGCAAAACTGGGGGCAGTGGCTGTGAGTGCCCAGCAGTGGATCCCTTTCACCAAGGAAGCTTTCTGTTCATCTGAACCTTCAGAGGGAATCAGAGTTTGCTGGTCTCTGCCAGGGCACACACTGAAGATGAGCAGGTCCAGACAGCTGGGTCCCAGTGTATGCAGAGCTCATGGTATCAGAGAAACCCCTGGGGGCTGCAGCCCCTGTGCCACCCCACAAGCTGCTGCAGAGTCACAGTGTGCAGCCTGGAACCAGATTTCTTCCCCCTTTCCTCCCTTCCCATGGCATCATCTCTTGCTGAGAAAGTTGAATGTAGGAAGCATCCAAACAAAAAGCATAGGCAGGGGAGTGTGCCAGTCTGCAGCTGCTTAGCATCTCAAAAGGAAGACTGAATTCCTTGTATCTGACAATCGAGATGCAGGCAGGCACTTTATTGACAGAATTAGTTCATATTCCAGTCCATCATGTGTACAGATAATGCACTGTGGGATTAAACTACTGTAGCAATAAATTTCCTAACCTAATTTTAAAAGATAAAAGCTCCAGTGAAGTGGGCCTTCATGGCACACTCCACTCCATTCAATTTCCAGTCCTTCAGAAGAGCAGGCAAGAATGCCCTCCCTCAGGTTGCTGCTCTTCATCTCTGACCTCCTCCTACGAAAGCAAATTTTCCAGGGAAGGAAATAGAGCAGCACTAAATCTCCCCTCCCTCTGGCTACCACATCTGCTGTCACTCTGTGCAGCTCACGTGAGAAGTCATATGGAGCAGGGCTCTGAGAAGCCTCCAAGTGGAATAAGGAGGAGGGCTGTCTGCACCTTCCTCCCCTTGTCTGCTTCCTCCCCTCTTCTGCAGCAGTTCCTGACCACCCTACTCTTCCAGCGAGTTTCAGATTGCCACAGGCACTGGCAGTCCACTGCGCCTTTGATCTGCAAACAGGAGTAGCTTCTGGGTACTGGTGGCACATGAGATGCTGATTCCCACTGGCCACGGCAGCTCAGCAGCAGGAGGAGGAGGGAGAGAGCAACCGTGGCACAGTGATGCTGGGTAGACATCTCAGGCCTTTGTTCATGTTTTGGGGTCAGGGAGGGCTGAATGCACTGGGCATCAGACGAGGTCAGATGGTGTCTGGGGATTGCTCAGTACCCACAGGCCTCTTGTGGCAGCAGCTGAGGGACAGATACTGCAGCCAGTAAGAAAATCTCAAGAGCTGAGCATTTCAGGCTGGATGGCAGCTTACATCTCAGCAATGCAACTGCTGAACTTGTCCATCTCTGCAGCCTCAGAGATGGGAATGACTCTGCTACAGTGTGGTCAAGCCCCAGGGAACGAGGAGGCTGCATGTGGATGGAGCAGCTGTGCAGAGGCAGTCAGGTGCCCCTCAAGGCATCACAAGTCAGAATCAGAGAATAGTTGAGGTTGGGAAGGACCCTTAAAGGCCATCTAGTCCAAACCCCAAGTCTTAACAGGTCACTGATTTCCATTCATGCTTGAGCTGCCTTGCACTGCTAGTGAGAGCAGAGTTTCCTGGTACTTTACTGAATTAAATTTTCATCTGGCCATGCTGCAAGGATGGTATTGTTAGAAACCACAGGCATGAAGCCCATGTAATGCTGGTGGCAGTAGCTTTATTTCTCTTGGCCACGCTAGAGGGGTTCTCAAGCTCCACCAGACTTCTCTGAGAAATTGGTTGTCTTCACATTTGAAAAAGCAGCATTTACATTGCAGGCTCCAGCCATGTGCTTGGTATATGCTAGTTTAATATAATTTTAAGCCATTGATCAGGACAAAAAGAAATCTTTGTGTTGATGTGTTGTCTTCCTTTATGAAGACTAAAATGTTTGATGCTTTGAACAGCGTGCTAAAAGGATCTGCAGTAAGGAGACAGTGGCATCTTGTTTGCTTGGAAACTCCTGGGGAAAAGTATTCCTAGCTTCTGTATTAACAAAGTCCAAATAAATTAGTTTCTGCTGCTTGAGTGCTTAGAGTGCAGTTCAAAAGGGACATCACACCAAAAAAAATGTAACATTTTCAGGTACTCTCACCCTGCCCATAATTATTGGCTGCACAGAAGTCTGCTACAATTTATTTACTTGCACCAGCCCCACAGCTGGCCTCCAGTCAGCAGCTGAGGTTCACCCCAGTTCTAGATGTGAATCTCAGACAAGGTTTACAGGAAGCCTTCGAAAATACGAGTTGGTGGTTTCAGTAGAGTTCAGCAGCACCAGCTCCCTGCTGCTTATTGCCTGCTTATTTTCATATCATGTTTTACCATCTGCATTTCAAAGAGAAGTATTTGCAATTTTTTTATGAACCGAGGTTGATATTAGGCACTAAAGTGGGCAATTGCTTTTTGCCTGGATTCTTTGGCCAGTGTGCACATTGCTTACAAGTTCCCATTTAAAAGTTGTCACACAGGTGTGTAAGACACTCTGAAAACCCTTTCCTTCACAGCTGGCTCTTGCTGCAAGTGGTTCCAGTCATCCTGCAGAGCTCCAGGAGGTGCTTATCACCTCTGAGCACAGCACACCTGTATTACCCCCCCTTCACCTCTGTCTCAGCTTATCTTCCCTTTCTGCTGTGATTTCTATTTTAGTGGGCCTTGTTTGATTAATGGCCTTGTTCTCCACTTGTATGTTTCTGAGGAACTGCAGTGCCTAGTGGGATGCAAGGTGGAATGGACTGTGGCCACAGACAAGGCAGAGTTTGGGGAGGCACTGGAGGCAGGTGGGTAGGGTGTGCCAAGGTCAGGTGTTTTTGAGGAATCTAATCAGTTCTGTCAGTTCTCTCTCATCCAAGCCAAAGAGGTCTCTAGGCTCAGTTCTGCAGGATCTTCCAAAAATGCTGCTTGTAGCTGCTGGACATCACTCTGATGTAAGCAGGGATTACTTTGCTGATCTGGGGGAGGGAGACAGCTGCATGTTAGGGAAGTCTGGCCCAATTCCATCATGCTGCATTGTCATTTTCCACAAAAGTATTTACCAGCAGTTGCTCCAGCCACTTGCCAAAAAAAAAAAGAGCAGATTTTTCTTCCTTCAAACAAGAGTGAATGTAGCATATGAACTACATAAATATATTTTTATACTTGGTAGTTTCTCACAATAAATGTGCCACATGGCATAGGATGAAATTGTATTAGAGGAACCCGCACACACATCAAAGCTTTGGTTGTAAACTTCCAGCTCAGAGAAGGAGATGAGCAATCTCTATGTTCAATTATAACTGCAGATATTTCCTTTTTCCTAAGCTGGTGTCTGTTACCATGGCCACAACCCTCAGAGTTTTCTGGCTGTTTTAAAGTCATTACTAGGAGTGAAAGAGCAGATGTTTAATTACATTCTTATTATTCCATTTACTAGGTACAGCTGACATTTTAGAAGTCTTCAGTAAAAAAATAAGTCCTTTTTATTGTTTATCATTTTCCTAGAGAAAAATAGCAGAAGTTAATTAATACATGCCAACGTATTACAACTTTGTCTACAATTTCTAAGTAGAGGTAAGGAAAGCAGTTTCTTGACATCCTAGAGACTGAGTGTTAGACTGGTATTACCAGTAATCAGAGGTAAATAAAAACCATGTCATAGAAAAAATACCAGTTCTTGTCCTGGTCACTGACAGCCCCAAAAGATTGACAGTGTCCTTTGGATGCTCTGGTTTCCACCCAAACAAACACTGTTAAGCCAGAGCCATGTATTTGCACATCAGCAGCAGAGTCCTGCACAGGCCCTGCTGCCCAGGCATTGTGACTGTCAGTATCCACACTGTGTGTACAGTCCTCTGGGATTTATCAATACATGGGACCTCACCAGAAACTTCTCCACCACATTGTGGCATTTCTGGTTTGTGGATAGAGACAATAATTACTCAGGAGATTGCTCAGCCAACAGGACTGCAGGGAACATGGTCTCCTAGATGTCTCATGGATTGTTCGTGGTGTGTTCCTCTTTGCTTAGACAACATTGCTACTTGTGTCACAGGATAGAAGATTTGTTCATTAAAGCTTCCTGTACTCAGGGTTGCCTAAGTTTAACATTTTGTCTGTAATGTTGGTGACTCCAGTATGTGATGAAAGCTTTGTCATCTCCCTGTGCACACCCATCCCCACTACACTCTTCTCAGGCCAAAAGGACAACTTTATTGTAAGAAAGATCAAGTATGAGGCAGGTCCTGCATCCTACTGAGACTGGTATGTAACTTGCTTTGTGCTGAGAAATGTCACAAAAAGGCAGCCTGTGATGTCTGCCCACTTCCAGGGACAAATGGCTATAGAGCAGGGACTTTCAGGTGTTTGGTTTGAGCATGTTTGGATAGAGCAACCCTACTTCTCACTTTAAGTGTCTAAACTTATTTGGATCTGTGTCTTGTTGCTCTGTGCCTGAGCTCTTCACCAAAGACTTCCTTGATGTACTGAGGTGTTGGGAAGGTGAATGCACTAGAGAAGTGAAAGATGTGAATTCCTATCTCCATATTCAGGCTCCTCTCCCCTTCCCTTCTACAGATAGGTGTTCTAGACCAATGCTGTTAAATACCTCCCTCAGTTTCCTTGACTCAGAGCTGTTAGGTATCAACTTCCTAACGAGTTATGAGATCTCATTGTTTAGCTGGTTTTGCTCAGCTCCTCTTGGTGGTGGAGTTTGCTCTACCTAGTAGTGCTACTAACTTGAAGCTATGATTGTATTAAGATGGTCATAATCTCATCAGCAATTATGCTGATGAACACTGATTTAAAGATTTTGCAAACTGGAGCAAAAGACAGAGCTATCTTCCCTTCAAAAGCAGAGCTCACACTATGGAGGGAGATCCAGAACGGGACTGGAATCCCAAATGGAAATAGAGATGCCAAAAGAGGGAGTTTAGCTCAGGGTCAATGGCTGCAGAAAATCGCATGATAGGAGATGTGTTCAGTGTCCAGCAGCTTCTCAGCACCTCTGCTGCTATGTGATGTTTACAGAATGTTCACATACAGCTGCTGCTGGGCAGACAGGGCAAGAGCTGGCCAACAATGGACCTGCCTCTCAGCCACTGTGGAGAGAGTGCTGGCTGCCCAACAGTCCCTTCTCTGGCCACATGAAGCTTGGCTGTCATGTTTTTGCCTTTATTTTTGGTTATGCAATGATTTTGCTAAGTTGCAATCTCTTGTGTTGCTGTAAAAGCTGCTCTTGCCTGTGCAGTCTGTAATTAAATATGACCCTTCTCGTATCATGCCAACAGTACACCATGCACTATCCAAAACTCTCAGTTCCTTACACTTTTTCCCATTCACCTGTTTCTCAGAGACGTCATTGTCATTTCCATGGTTGCAGAGAGTTCAGCAGATAGAAGGCTGAGCTTTGGGCTTTAGGAGTTCGTTCCTTCTAGAATAGTAATATAATGACTTTGACTTACCCTAAGTAATCCAGTCACCTAGTGTGGCTGAGCCAGCGTAGGACAGAAACAGCCTTCTGCCTGCATAGAGGCATAATCACCCCTGAGCAGGAAAGGAGACAGGAGAGCATCCATACAGAGGACAGGACATTTTTAGGCAATCCCTTACCTAAGGCATGTTTTCAGTTTGCAGTGCTGGAAGAAAAGTAAGTGCCTTGTTTACAACATCTGCTTCATGCTCCACGCATGACTGATTCATCCCTCGCTGCAGCAGCTCAGCAGAGCTGGGTGCCAAGGTCATGTGAAGGTGCAGTGGGGTCTGTGCTGAGCAGCCAGGACAGCTGACCTCACATCTGTCCCTGCTACCAGTTCTGAACGTTCTCTCTTCAGGGCACTCACGGTTCAGTTTGGCATCCACCTCTGCACCCTGCTACCCCCTCTGGGTTGTACTAACCTACGTGGTAACATAACCAGGGGGTGTCTTGCCTTCTCCTCTTGAAAGTGTGTCCATCTAGTTAATGCTGTGTATATTCACACACTTTGTATACATAGTTCATATATGTACATATGCATATATTACATGAAAAGATAAAGGTGAATTTTCAAATTCAAGTAGTTGGAAAAGTTGAAATTTGGGTGATCTATGCTTTCTCTCTCAACTCTTCTAGAGTGCATCTCTATCATATAATAGGGGCATATATATTAGTGCAGTCAGCTATGCCTTTCCAATGTGCTTCATTTTTGTGACACCCCTTGGGAAGTTGTTGCAGAAATCCAAGAGTGGGGTCTCTTTGTGAATAAGGAAGATGGCTTCAGAGAGGGGGAATTTACTTACAATTCAACAACTACACACCCCAGAGTCTTTTATTCAGTGCATCCTCAAGTAGAGAGGGTCTTGCAAATCAGTGTGATCTGCCCAGCATCACACCACAACTCTCCCCACAAATAGTTTGAGTGTACAAGGGGCTTACATGCATGACTGTCCTAGAAAGTGTAACTTTGCCCACTTGCTCGAGTCCTATCACTATCTCAAAAAGTATCTGGGGAGTTTTCCATTTTGAACAATCCTATCTATGTGTCTTTGTCAGGATGAAGAAGATGCATCCGTGTCCCATAGTCATTACAATGCACGTTTCAGTGATCTCTCAGTGTGTTTCTAGATCACCTCATCAAGGACTTGTAGGTTCTTCTGCGAAAGAGCTATTCTAGACATTTTTGGTCAAATTTTAGTTAAATATGCTTCTGTTATCAGCTAGCTTTGTAAATGAAAGAGATCAGAATATAAAAAAGCTTCAGAGTTCCCAGATGAAAAAGTTGATGTCTCAAATGGCCATTCAATAGATACAGGAGTGATAATCTGCTGAGATAGACTCCTGCAGGGAAAAAAATCAACAGAATAATGCTTTTTTGTTTGTGACTATTTTCAAAGTTCACATACAGAGGCTCCTTTCTTTGAGCATCTCACACATATTCTGAAGAAAGAATATTTTAATGATAAACCTGAGCTGTCTCATCTTCCCTGAGCATCCTTGTTTACTTTGGGCCCACTTCAAAGCTCTGCTTAAAAGATGTGGTGTTTTTTTAATAAAAAGTAAAACTAGCTTCTGGGTGAAATGTGTAAAATACTGGAATGTCCATGCTTGTGGCTGCCCAAGAGGAGCTGGACAGTACATTCTGTGTTGAGTGTAAATCCCTACATGCTGCCTGATGCAGAGGTATGTCCCCAAGTTTTTGGAAGATGGTTGGACTAGACAGGCCGGTTCTGCCTTCTGCCTTGGGAATCCCCTGCATGTGTTCATAGATGAACTACATAAAGGTGACCATGAGCCAGCAGTGCCCTGGCAGCCAGGAGGGCCAACCCTGTCCTGGGGACATCAGGCACAGCATCACCAGCCGGGCAAGGGAGGGGATTGTCCTGCTCTGCTCTGCACTGGGGCAGCCTCACCTTGAGTGCTGGGGGCAGTTTTGGGTGCCACAATATAAGAAAGATATAAAGGCATTAGAGGGCACCCAAAGGATGGCAACGGAGATGTGAAGGGCCTTGATGGGGAGCTGTATGAGGGGCAGATCAGGTCACTTGTTCTGTTCAACCTGGAGAAGAGGACACTGAGGAGAGACCTCAGCTTCCTCCTGAGGGGAAAAGGAGGGACAGGCACTGATCCCTGCTCTGTGGTCCTTGTGACAGGACCCAAGGGAATGGATTGAATTTGTATCAGAGGAGGTTTAGATTGGATTGTTAGAAAAAGGGTTTTCACCCGGAGGGGGGTTGGGCACTGGAACAGCTCGCCAGGGAAGGTGTCACAGCATCAGCCTGACAGAGTTCAGGAAGGGTTTGGACAATGCTCTTGAGCACAAGGTGTGACTCCTGGGGATGGTGCTGAGCAGGGCCAGGAGTTGGACTTGATGTTCATTGTGGGTCCCTTCCAACTCAGCTTATTCTGTGATTCTCTGACTTACACCTCCTAGTTGTTAAGATGATGGCAAAATCTGCTTGATTGCAAGATGAGTGTTCCCATTCAGGGTTGGCATCTGCCTTTTCTTTGTGCTATATTTCATTGTCATCAGTCAAGAATTAGAGAAGTGATCACATGTGTGCATGGACATTCATGCTCATATAGTGTGAAACAGGGGCTGTCATCAGGATGGTTTAGCAGTGTAAGAGACTTGTAAGGAAGGTGATATGTTTTTATTACATGAGTTTATATGCTGTGAAATAGCAGAATGTACCTTTGGCATACACTATTGCAGGCTGGCATTTATATGAAGAGATCAGTAAAGAATTTTTGCCTGAGTTGGAATGAGGTCACACCTGGAAATAAGTTTTTTCCTGAGGTCTCCCACTTGGTTTCAAGTAGCCCCCCTTCTTTCCCAGTTCATCATCTGAATTCAATTGGCCCAAGAACCAAGAATTGTCAGGCGAAGTCAGGCCTTGACAAAGCCCCCACAGTCTTCAAAACCAGTGGATTCCAGATGTTTTTGTCACCAGATATGATACAGATCTTCTAATGCACCATCTGCTTCCTTTAGAATGAAGGTGAGACTGCTCCACGGAGGTTAATGACCACCTCCTTCTCCACCAATACCCCTCGCTGCTCCAAATGTGCTAATTACCCTTTTCTGTCATGCTTATAGTGCATTAACAATGATAAATTTAAAAGTCAGCTTTTTCTCTCTATGTGTATCTCAGGGCTTACTGCTTTGTCTGACCTGCTAAGGCACTTGAGAGAGTCCATTTATTTTTACCGCATTAGGGGGTCAAATAAAAGGTTTCTTACAACCCTCATTCACAAACACAGCTTCTTAGCAGTGGTATTTAACCCATCTCATCCAGTGCTGCAGTATTTAGCCTTTTCTGTCCATCACATGCAAAAGTTGGTGAGGGCACCCAAGCTCTGTGCTAGTGAGAACAGCCAAGCTTGTGCTGGTGAGGATTGCCCCCCTGGTACTCTGCCAAGGACCAGCACATGCAGCCCCTTGGGAGCACTGATACAGATCTTTAGTCAGGAGACAAGCCCATTATTGGATTCCCAGGTGCATAACGAAGCAGTGAGTGGAGAAGAATACACAGAACTTATTTAGAAAGACCTTTTTTTTTTTTTTCTGCATAAGGAAAAGGAAAAATCTAAGTGGTGAGATGTGCATGATTTCACAGCAGCTCCCCAGCTTTCAGCTTGGTGCTTGAGGTAGCAACAACTGTTGTGCCAGGACTCCGTCAGACCATGTCACTGCCAGCACATATCCTCAACCCTTGGCCCATACAGGTTTGTTACAACTTGCTGGCCACATGCAACACCTTGTTGTGGCTAGCCAGCATCACAGGGCATATCTTGTCCTCCTGATAGCCAGTAGTCCCTGCTAGGGGTCCTGGCATGTCCACATCCCCAACTCCTTTGGAAGGATCTATAGATACATGGCATGAAGATTGGTCCCAGGTCTCTGTGAGATAAATCAGGGTTTATTCAGGTACTGAGAGTTGAGGGCTCAGCATGGGACACCCCTGCCCACATAGCAGTGGTGCACACTTGTTTCTGTGCACATATAAAACTCAGAGTAGAGAGATCCCATCATTTAAGTGAAGTACACGTAGTCGAACTTTGGCCTCCACTGCTTTGACTACAGAAGAAAACAAGGGTCTAAAAATAAGGAAATGTTTGCCTCTTGGAAATTTTCTAAGCAATTAATCTAAGAATTATTGATGTTTCTAATTATGTCAGAAGAGGGAGGACCATCAGTCACACTCAAAAATACCAGGTCTTTGCTGTTAACTCATGAAGTGGAATGGCTTTTTAATGAAGTTGCCAGAAGAAAGGTTTGCTGCCAAAATCAAGGATTTTGCTCTGTCCCAGTCACACTTCTTCATCAAGGGAACTTCCAAGAAAATTTTGGCTTTCTCCCAAAGTTGTTGTGTGGGATTTTTCTTTTTCTTTAGTGCCTGAAAACCAACTCCAAAGCCAACTTTACTGCCAACCTTTTAAAAGAAGTAATGACAATATATGCTAATAGGAGGTTTCACAAATCAGTGTGAGATCGCTAAAACCAATTCCCATCTGATCTCACATGAATGAACAAGGTGTGAGTTTGAACTGTGTTCATGATATGATAATAGCTCCATCTTTTATTCAGATTGAGATCAAATGACTGTTATCAAGTGCTGGGTGGTAAACTGTTGATAAGTCACTGTTTTATCATCCTGTGGCAACTAATTTGAAAACATCCTTGTTTTAATGTAACCGAGTGATAGATTTTAAAGCACCTCTCAATGAAATAGATAGTGTTGTTTAATGAATGGCTCCCTTTCCTAGAATATTCATTAAAAAGCAGTGAGCCTCATGGAGTACATCCCTCTTGTAATAAAGAAAAAACCAAGTCAAAAATCAGAAGTTTTCTATATATATTTGCATAGTTACCAATTTCTTCATCTTTCCTGGAGGATTTCTTTGGTAATTCACAGGAGGATCCCTGTGTTGCTCACTGAGTTAAGTGACTTTCCAGTGAATTCATTAGAAGATTAAGATCTGAGACTTATTTGGTGGAACAAGAGTTTTTTATTGAATAAGTGATTTGTAGAGTGATTTTATATGGCATTTTACAAAGAGTGGGCTGATTCTTCAGTGTTCACCCTGTTTCTCGGCAGTGGAGCTTCACTGGTTTTCATAACATTGGTAGCAGAGGGGAGAATTAGGAAATACTTGATGCATGAAGTGAGAGGAAGCATGGAATGTCTGAGGAATGGGTTGGGACAGCAATTATTGGTGAAGATTCTGTGGAAGGGAGAATTGCTAGTTGAAGATAATATAAGGACATCTTAAAAGCTATATGTGGCAAGCAGGAGGAAAGAGATATTAAAAATATGAGACTTTTATTTTTATAAGGCATGATACTGAGAGTGCAAGAGGTTATTACTGTAGTAAGAATGGGTCATACAGGGCATGCAGAGCAAGAAAAGAAACTGGAACAAAGGTCAGAGACAGAACTCTATTGGTGAGATTATGATTACATAAGAGCATATGTCATTGAAAGGATTTGAAATATTTGCCATCAGGTAACTGGTAAATCTTTCATTAACCACAAAATATTTTCATTAGAGTCAGCATCTCTCGTGCTCACGTACATTTCCACTCCTTTTCATGTAATGCTTCCCAGGAAAAGGAATCAGATCATCAAAATCTGAATATGTGGTTAAACATTGGTGATGATGCTGTTCAGAGTTCAGAAGCTGCTCTTAAAAACAGCAGTACTGGTATTCTACCATTAAGGCAAAAGCAGCCAGGCACATCATGGTAGATTAAATGGTAATAGTTTTCTATTAATTAGATACCAAATACATCTTTGCTACATATTTCTTTTGGATGATTTAACTAGAGAGAGACACAGAGATTAAACCATAGATGGTCTTCCTCCAAGGTTTGCAAACCCTGCTGCTTCAGAGATGATATATTTCATTGTTAGGATATTATTTTGATGGTGCATAGCATCAGAAATGCCATTATTTGCAAATGCTAATAGTAGGAATGGACATGCATAGGAAATGCAGAAGACTTAAGAGAAATTATGTGACAGACTTTTTCAAAGATAATAGGAAAAGTGAGAAAGATTGTGTTTGTTTTAGGGAGCTAAGGAATAGTAGTGGAAAGCAAGAGGTAGGGGAAAAAGATAAATAAAGCATAAGAAAGAAAGGACAAAGTTTTATATATTAACACAAAAAATAAAAGTCCTAGAAATTGAAAAATGGGGAAAGGCACTAAAACTCACATAACAAGAAATCTCAGAGAAGCTGACATCTTGAGAACAGCAAAGAGGCAAAAGTACACTGGCCTAAAAATGTAACAGTATCAGCTTTTCTGTTTATTTACAGTCACTAGGAAGTGGTGAATAGTGACATTTTATTTCATGTTGGATAGAATCTGGTTTTCCTAAAGTTAAACTTTGGAAAGAAACTTTCTGTTACTGCCAGTTCTTCTGTTCTACAACAGTGATACAAATTGTTTGTTGTTCACATGAGAAAAAACAGTTCATTTGTTTGAAGACAGTTATCTGATGGACTTTGTTTACTTGCTCAAAGGATGTTAGTAGTGAAGGAAGAAGTGCTGTTAACCCTTTCTTTTGTGAAGGAGTTCATTATGTTGAATTTACAGAAAATTTTCAGTGATGGCAGAAGAGTTTTAGATCTCATATTCCTATTTTTCTGTCTTGATTTCATCCTGGGTTTTGCACATTATTTCTTGTTGCAATTTGTGCAATGCTATAAGCTTGTAACAAATGTTAAATTCACGCAAACAATTTTTTACTGTCTGTATAATGACTATATGATACATGGCATTTCAAAAGTTCCTTTGTAAACCAGTACCATCTATGAGTGTCTACTACCTAACAATATTGAGAACTTCTAGGGTTTTGTTTATTGATAACAAGCAATTGTAAGAACGTCTAGATTTTACAAGCAGTTGTTTACACGTGTGTGAGACAGACAGAAGGATGGCAAATTATTTTTGCATTTAATTTGTCAAATGTTTTTTTCTGCCTCTTAAGGGAGTTTGCTTACCGACCTTTACCATGTTGTTCAAACTCCCAAATTCATTCCTGTTGAGTAATTTCTAAAATCAGGCAGCACACTGTGTAATGCATGAAACAGCAGTTGGGTAAGACACGGCTCTGTGTTTTTCACAGCAGGCTGTCAGGACTGGATGGCATTCTGACTTTCAAAGTGAATACAAATCAAAATATTCTTCCAGTAACTTTCTAGACTATATCCAAGCTAAGTTCCCCAAGCTAAGCGTTTTTCAGGTTTGTACACAAATGGTGCTCAGAGGGAACAGAATCTCCACATTAAATGCCCATTGTACACTTCCAGATCCAGCCCTCCCAGGTCAGCTGTCCATGTAGAGTGTGGAGAAGGAGGTGCTCTAAGGTGGCTTGAGTAATCATCAGAGTGTCAGGAAAAAGGAGAGACACTGTCATCACCAATGGTAACCACATCCTTGTCTATGGAAACTTTCCAGGGGGCACAGCAAAGCACCTGAACTGGGGTCCATGGCTGAGCTGGCTGTATTGCTGGACCAGCTGGGGGGCAGTTATATGGTTTTCCTGTACCTTATCTGCAGCATGAAGGTTGTATGTGAAGACAGAGAAGAGGTCTTAAGAAAAAACAGCAAAGGCATTGTCTTAAAACAAAATTAAAATATTACTTTCTTTCATTTGTGCTAAAATCCTTCATGTCAGCATATCTTCTCAAATAGAATTCATGTTATGACACATCTGGATGAAGTTAACTTTTGAAATAAAATATATTTATTTAACTGTTAGTGTTCAAAAATAGACATTTATCATGCAGCGAATATTCTATTTATATTATCAATTTAAAACCTTTGTAAAATGGAAGTAGCTTACGGTGTTGCAATTTGGGAATTACGGGTTTCTTTCAAATGTAGGAGCTGTAGGCTGTGCCATATGTCACTTGGAGGATGTTTTCTCATATATTCACAGGAAAATCTTGGATTTGAATGATGAATTCCATGAACTTGGCAATAGAGCATGAGGAATAAAATAGAAGTGGCTAGCCTCAAACTCCCCTAGACAACTAGAAGCTAGAAACTTGCCATATGTCATTGACTTCCATGAGCAATGCTGAACAGTAGAATATCACCCTCTCTTGCAGCATTAAACACTGCCCTAAGTCATTAATACAAAGCAGATGGCTTTGTTGTTGATTAGAGCTGGTTAGAATCTGAAATTCCCATTCCAAAGGAAATTTTGACATTCGTATGTATTTTCATTGCATATTGGAACAAAACATCAACAATTTCCCAGTGGGATGGATATTAAAACTGCTCTGGAAACACCAAGTTATTTCACTTTGGCATTGAATTGTTTTCTTAATAATATCAAACCAGTGTAATTCCAAAATTAATCAAATATAAATGGCAAAACAAAATTAATAAATGCATAAAGTAACGCTGAAACATTTTGCTATGTTAAAAGGAAAATATTAAATTCACGTTATAAATTCTGACATTTTTACAGAATTTGTCTTCTTGAATGTGACAAAACATTTTGATTTCAGCTAAGCTGCATTACCTGATGGAAATGGGTTCTACTGAAAAAATGCTCACCCAGTGCTGTTCATGCAGGGCCAGTAATGTACAGGATCATCTTGGAAGTTCAAGGATGTAAAAATTCTGAGAAGTAAGACATGCAAAAAGAGAAAATTAACACAATATATGCAGTTTGGGAACATCTTTGAAGACTGCTTTAAAAATTCCTACAACTCCCACAAAATTCCTTTAGTCATCTAGATCTCTCTTACATTAGCTCGCTTTTGTTCAAGCACACTCGAGAGTGCTAAATGCTGGACAAATCATCCCTGGCATGGAACTTCATATTTATGAACCTGTAAACTGTGACATTATCTCAGTGCATCTTGTTTCCATCTCCTTAGCAAAATCCTGGTCCTGACTGCCAGAACCTCCCACTCCCAATCTCCAGTTGCCTACTTTCCTGTAGAAAGTTCCAATAACTCTCTTCAATATGGAACAAAAACTCACAGTTACTCCCCAGGTAGGAACCTTCACAATCATTCCTTTCCCTATCATAAGAACATCTTAAAAATTATCTAGTTTGCCAATTAATGGCTCTATTTTTTCCAGTATCACGATTTTTTTTTTTCTGTTAACACCAAGTCTCTGCTGTGGGATAGGAGACCATCTGTTAACAGTTTTTTTAAGAGTAGTCTAAGCACAAATGTCACTCTTTCGGAGTCACATGCTATTTATTTACAAAGATAAAAAAATCAGTATCATGAATTCACATCAGCTTCTCATCTTACTTTGTGCAACAGTAGCTTTCTGCTTCAGTTTCCACTACCCTCCACCAAGGTATTGCATATAAGATTACATAAAAGGACAAAACAAGATGTAGGACAGATTAGAAACCCGATGAAGTTGCTGCTGGATGAGTTTGATGACTGGTGTGCTCAGGTGCACTGGGGAAGATTATGTTACTACTGGTTAGTGCTTTGCACAAAGGAGAGAAGCCCTACAGAAGAAAGGAGAATAAACCGGGTTTGACGTGGCTGGACATGTGAGTACCAGGATAAAGACAAACAGCAGTGACGCAGGTGTGTAGGAAGGCTGGCTTTTCTAAAGCACTCAGGCCCTTATTAAGTACCCAAATCAGTGGTGCTACTTTCTGGCAGGTCTCAGTTTACTGGATACAGGTGCTTTTCGGGAAACTGCCTATTGCACAGGTGCCCAAAGGGAAGGAGTGTTTTGTTTGAGAAGCACGGGTTTAATTGTGGGTGCTGGGCACTTGGAAAAATGTGACCTTGAGCATTTTAGCAAATGTTGCCCAGACAGGTATTGTAACCAAAAAGACTTTAAACTCACAAGTTGCTTAATAGGAGACACAGTAGCTGCAGAAAATTTCTATCATTTGGATCTTGATATATGGTGTTCTGAAAGAATGATGATAAAGTCACCTCCAGATGGAACAGGTGAGAGATTCTGCCAACTCCCCTGCTGTCGGCTTAACACCCATGTTTATAAATACTGCAGATGTCCTGTGCTTAGTGAAACAGCTGAATGCAGTAAAATCTGGAAAGGCAGCCTCCTGAGGGTGGATATCTTAATGTACTGTTAGCAAAGTCTCTCTTGCCCTTTGCCATACAAAATTAGGCAAAGGCAAACATACTTTTACAAAAATACTATTTCCATAGAGTTTTGAGAAATCAAATACATAAATATATATCTAATTCCCAAAAGAGTCATCTGAAGTCTGCCAAGGCAAAGAGTTAGTTATTTTAAAGGCCTTAGATCATTCTACCCAGGGTTAATGAACAAAATGTTGTGGTTTTTTCTTACACAGCATATGGTAAAGTGTTGTTTCTCAGCTTCACAAATGAATTATTATGAACCAAAAAAAGCATGTGAATATTGGTGTGGTTTCTATTGTTGTGAGTTCTAAAAGAATTAGGAAGAAATGAAATTAAATAGCAAGACCTTTTCTGAGTGTAAGAGGAGGGGTAAACAAATCTGTATGAGTTCTTCCTCTTTTGTCTGGTTTCTCTTTTTTTTTTTTTTCTCATTAAGGAAGAAAAGGTTACTTTCAAGCCATTCTGGATGGTTGAAGCCTTTGCTGAGGAATGACTGTCCAACACTTACTGCATCATTTTTTGCACTGCTCATAGAGTGGTGGCAGCACTTCCCAAAGGGACTCCAGACAAAGCCTAGGACACTGAGAAAGGCTGAAGTGTTAGATTCCCCACCTTGTGCACAGAGGAGCCTGCTTTTATACTTTGGAAGGTCACTGTAGCGTCTGGGAACATGGATTTCTTTATATATATCTCCAGCAGCCCCTTTTCCATTTGTCTGCAGTGCCTGTCTACCCTGCCTGAGGTTGCGCCTTAACTGAGCAGACAACCTTCCTAAAGATGCTTAGGTGTGCTCTGTCTGAAGCAGCAGAGATTTTGTACAGAGTGAGAGAGCTCTATCTCCCCTCTGTGATAGCCAGGCTGTTGATGCAGTAGCACCAAGTACCTGGTTGCCAAAAGGTGAAGGACAGACCTGATTGCCCCATGCAATCATGAATGAGAGAGGAGTCACTACACGGTGGGACACGCTGTACAAATGCACATAACGTGCTCTTTTCCCCAGCTCCCAATATTAGAAATGCTCATGTGCCCAGTCATTCTTTTTGCACCACACACTCCACCTTTCAGGAAATGCTTTGGAAACAGAGACCTTTTCTGGAAGCCCCAATGACGCTGAAGGTGATACAAAGGTGAGGGGTGTGCATGTCAGTCTTTTCACTGTTTGAGACTGAAACACTGTATGTTGGTCTCAAAACAGCTCCAGATGAGACTGTGAGTGTTGCTGAGAGCACCAGGCTCTTGTTTAGTTAACCCACTGGTGCTGAAGACCCCAGCATTTATTGATGGGGCACTGCCTTTCTCCTGCATTCCCCTCCTCCACCCTCACCCCAGCCTTCATTGCTAAAATGCACAAAGGAATTATGATAATGAGAAATAGGAGACAAAGTGGAGCAGCTGTAGCATTTCTCTGCCAGGACAAATCTGAAGGGAGAAGAGCTGGACTTTTGATGTTACCCATGAGCACCTCCAAGTCTGAAACGTGAACTCTGTGCAGCTGCTCCTGTTTGGACTGCCCATCTCAACCAAAACTCAGAGCTATAAAGGATTTGCTCTTATTTTTTGTTTTGAGTTTCTCCTGGGGTAGGAGGAAAGCACAGAACAAGTACTGTCAAAGGAGGAATTAGGGGCACCTTTGGTAGGGGAGGGAAGGATTCTCAGTAGGGGGCTAGAGAAACAGGAAAGTGACATTAAAAACATGAACTTAGAGCAGTGAAAATGTCAGGATCCTGGAATCGAACTAAGACCCTAATATAAAATGAGTGAATATTGTGATGAACATGTTCGGAAGTGCCAGTGGGCAACTGAACGGCACATGACCCCTCTTCCTTCTGTTGATAAATAAAGCATAAATACTTAATGGTGATCCCAGTGTGAGATCCACACCTCTTCCTTGGGGTTTTTCCTCTTAATTTCTTCATTAATCTTCATTCCTCTTCTTTGGTGTCAGCTGTAGTTTTAGCCAGGCATATCTGGGTACTTGTTTTATTGCACTGCAAATCTGTTTGCTGCTGTTCCTTCTGAATATTAATAAGCGAATGCCAGATTTTTTTATGAATCTTGCTCGTGAATTTCATCCAGTTTTTGCTCTTTCCCAATAGAAAGAGATAAATGGAGGGTGGCAAGGCTCAAAATTTTATTCTGCATGTATTTATTTTTTTGTTAAGTCCCTGTGTGGTTTTTAATAAATTTGGTTTTCTTTCAAAAATACGTTCCAAGATGCTGTTAAAAAATAATAAGCAAAAGCCTTCCTTGGCAAGCATCTCCACACTGGCTACTCAAATGAACGTGTAAAAACAAACTAGAAATAGCCAGAAGGAAGCAAAGTGGCTGCTTCCAAGAGCTGGGGGGGGGGTTGTTTTCTGTGGGATGGAAATAAAAAATAAAAAAAGTCTCTTGACTAGGTAGTGCTTACACTTCATGGCAGGAGACTAAAACCTGAGTTGTTCTTCCCAGCACAGCTGCTGCTGCTGTAACTATGCACTGTGTCCCCCCAGCGGGATCCTACACTGGCACTGGAATTTTCTCCACAGTGGGACAGTGGAGAAAGGTGCTGGAGGTGGCTCTGAGGCTGTGAATCAGGAGCTCAGAGATTGATCACAGAGTCTCCTGTACTGGAGCACATCAGAGATCAACAAACACATCCCTGCCTTGCTCACCAAGTCTCACTGGAGAGCTCCAAGATCTCAACAGTGCTTTGCCCACATTTACTGTTGGGTTTGCATTCATGATGAGGCCATGGCAGCATTGGTGTTCCAGCCACAGGAGAGCAGCATACCCAGATGGGAAGAGAATGTATCATTTGAAATAGCTGTTGCTTTGAACTGTCTCATTCCATAGCTCGTACAGTAGTTAGCAGTATTGCAGTCCAAAGAATAACTGACCTTATGAAAGAAACTTGGCTTTTATACCAGACTGTGTTCACCAAGCCTTCTTTTTAAATGCATATAACTTCCCCCTTTCTGTAAGGGCATGGGCATAGATGAACTAGAGCTGCATTTGGAAGTATGTGTACACTGGATCACAAATAATAACAGAGTTTGCAGAGACTGACACATTGTGGTGAACTGGTATTTGGTATCTGAAGCTTTACCAAGCAATGAGAGCAGCTGACAGAGGGGAAGGAAGAGTGGTCCTAATTTGGTGAAGTTTGATAATAGGGCAAAATTTTGGCTGGGAAGCCCTGGGGCCACATCCCCAGACAAAGTCTCATGCTCTGAGATGCACTGCAGTCTCCCCTTGATACCTCTCCACTTACTCCAGGGTAAGGGAATGCTGTACTGCAAGGTTTGGTCAACCCCTCCTCTGAGCTTTGTGACAGAGCTGAGTTGCAGTGACAGGCAGAGAAGGAACTGGCAGGGGTGCCAGAAAGTGATGGCAGAAGAATTCAGCTTGCCAGAGCCCTATCTGCTGTGCTGTGGAGGCTGTATGCAGTGACAGGAGAAGACTGCTGGTGGGTAGGACATGAAAGAAGGTGAGATCCCTGCCATTTCCAGATGTGACAGCTTGAGAGATAGATGGTGTATATGAGTCCGCTTGTCACACATGCAAGTTTTCAGTAATGATCTGAGAAGAGGAAAAACCACAGCAGTGATGGTGAGTGGAGAACTGCACTCATACCTCAGAGTGGCATTGCCACATGGACTCACTCATGCTGGAGCACTGCTTTATCACCATTGTTAGGTAGCAGAGCTGGCTCAGAGTGATCTTGTTGTCCTGCTCAGCCTTTAGTTCATTCCAGCAGCCATCAGGAGCTTGTGCAGCTGCTTGGCAGAGATTGAAATCCCACAATTGCTAGTCTCAGGAAAACTCTCAAATTATGTGTTAGAAATATATTAAAGACAGCATTGCACTCATAAGTGGATTATTTTTTGGAAACAGGTCAAACTGTGTGTTAGAAACCAAGAAAACAGAAGTTTCTGAAGACAAAAATCACAAAATGGAACTTTCATTGCTTCCTTCTGAAAAATTTTCTGCTTTCATTTTTACAGAGTCGGTGTCTGTAGCCAAGCCTATGGTGTGATTCACCTTGCTGTTCCCACTGGAAACAGATCAAGCAGGACTTGTTTTCAAATTGATCCTTTAGACCTTTGAGGTGCTTTGTACCTGTTAGCTATGGGGTACCCAACAGCCTAAAATCTCCATTTTTAGAACAAGGTTCCTCTGCACGAATGCCCCCTTCTCATAATACTTTTTCCCAGCACAGGATTTCCCCTCAGATTTAAGCCTAAATGATAATTAAGAAATCTTGTTGTCTTTGGCAGACTGAGCTCAATTAAAAAAAAAAAAGGGGAAAAAAAAAAGAATGGAGTTTTCTTAAAAGGGTGGGTGTCAAGTTTGAAGAGCAAAAGCACTGCTAGAAATGTGTTGCTAGAACTTGCTCATTATAGCAAACCTTCAACAGAAAAAAAGAAAACATTTATTTTTTGTAGGAAATATGCTTAGATGTTTGCATTGCATGTCTGTTTGCATTGCACTGCACTCGTTGCAGTGGGTTGGCTGCATGCTCCTGGTTGCTGCATGTTTCCATGTCCTACAAGGTTGTTGCTTAAGCGCGCAGTTTTTGCTTTACTCTGGGGTTTCAGATTGAGGTAGCAACTGAGTGTGAGCAGAAGCAAGCTGCTGGCAAAGAGACCCGTGGCTGCACAGATGTTCACTGCCCTTCTGCCCAGGTGTGAGGAGAAGGCTGCAATAGCAGCACTGTCTGTCTCTCTGTCCGGTGTCCTGTCTGCACACAGCAGATCTGCTGCACTGCAGGGAAAGCCAGCAGTGCAGTGTCACTCTCTTATTCAGCTTATGCTGAATCCTCACAGGCCAGTTGTCTGTCAAACACCTCTGTCGTCCTCATCTTAAAAACTCTGCACATGGACCTGAATAGAGGAACTCTAAGTATTTCCTTTAAGGAGCATGGCCTAAGACATTTCCTCCAATAATCACTGAACAGGGATTCTTTCTGTAGCAACTGCGCAGAAGTGATGCTTTATTTCCTGATATTCTGTAGTTGTTGGCTGAAATGGTGTCAACCTTTCAAGCCATATACACATCACATTCTTTTACCAAAAAATATTGTCTTAAGAATTAAGACCTTAATATTTTGATATGCTGTTCTATGTAGCGAGTCATTCCTATATATTATATCTGACACCATTGTGTCAGAGGAAGTAATTGCAGAAATGCAATTAAACATATCCATTAACCACTTAATTTGTCTTTCCTTTTGTACTCCTACAACATCCATTTCTCAGTATTGTCAATATTTAACTTTGCCATTGTGATTGCTGTTCACGATTTACTTGCCGTATTTTGAACTTTTAATCATTTATTAGAAATTTGAAAGATCTACAGAAATGATAAAGTGTGAAAAGATGCCTAAAATAATTTTTCAATTTTATTTTGTTCTGTGCATTTATTGCTGTCATTGTTAGCTGACATCCTCTCTTAGCTTACTGCACTCTGCCCATAATCTAATCTATCATGAAGACTCAGACAGCAGTCTATAAAGTGATTGTAAGAATCTTCAGGCATCTTCAATGATTTTCTGTACTTGCACTGCAAAAGCATTTTGGTCTGTTGTTGATGGATAGAATAGACATAATAAACCCCATTGTTGTGGTTCCTAGAACATCGCCTATTTAACAGAAACAGTCTGGAGGGCAAAGAACATGATAAAAATTCATCACAAGTGGACTCAGGAATAATGCTACTAGTTCTGATTGTGTCACCTGGCATCACAACAGCTGTGGATTTCAACCTTGTACTGCAAGTCACGTATGGTTAGCTCTCCCTTTCTGCCTGGAGAATGCAGGTTTTTCTGGTTATGGTGTTCTGCAAGGCAGTGTGCTCAACTCTTCTGTGGTTTTTATTGTTTGGTGAAAATATGTTGCATTACAACATTGTGCAGCTATAAAGGCATTACTTTTTAGAGTGAAATACAGTCTTATTGGCCACCTTTTGAAGGACACTGCCTGCATCTTACTTCACTATTTCTTTTTTCAGAAGACTCTGGACTGGAAAGGTACAAGGTCAGTTTTCCATTTTCAAATGTTCGAGTTTTTGAAAAGCAGGAGGGGATTATATGGCTAATTCTAGCTCATTCCTACCACAGCTGGCTTGCACCTTAGTCAGCAATCTTCCCTCTCTGCTCTCTGGTCTGGAAAGTGTGCTGGCCCTGGCACTGCAGAGGAGCTGCTGGCCAGGGGTGTGGGCAGCTCCTGCCTATGATGGGGTTTTGTGTTAAACTGGTGCCACTATAAACTGAGCCTGGCCACTTCCCTTGTCCAGTGCTCTTCCATCCCATCCATGGCAGACCATGTTGTTTTGCCTGACATAAAGCTCTCTGGCTGCCCTAATGTAATCCATTCCCTGAGCTAATTCCCAGGTTGTTTATTATGGACCCCATCCAACACCCATGGAAGGCAACACAACGTTAACAACACAACATTCACAACATTCACAACATTCACAACACAACGTTCACAACATTCACAACACAACATTCACAATGTTCACAACACAACGTTAACAACATTGACAACACAATGTTCACAACATTCACAACACAACATTCACAATGTTCACAACACAATGTTCAGCTGCCTCGGCAGCTGTGGGACTGAGCTTATGAAACAAGGACGTTTTTGCTATCTTCAGGGCATCAAGAGCTTGGATTGCTTAAAAACTGTACATCATGTTTTGAACAGGATGAAAAGACAAAAGGCAGTAGAAAAAATTACCTTTGAGGTGGCATCTTCCACTTTTCAGAACTCCAAGGAGGGGTACAAGGCCCCAGTGCTATCTTGGTTCTTCCCGGGAACCAGGGCCAAGAGCGACGAGGAGAGAACTCCAAAGAAAGGGCTTGACCTGAAGAAAAACTGCATCACCACTTGTCCTCCTAATTGGTGCTTTTTATCAATTATGCTAATTTCATAAAAGCTATAAAATCTGTTCACCCCTAGAGGGGGTAGGCTTTTACAGACATCTTTCCCTAACTGGCCCTGAAGGTCTTCAAACAAATATCCACTCTTATATTACCTCCTTACTAAAATGATCTTGAGTTTCATTTTCAGGTTGGGAAAAAGGCAACAACTATATGTTACCAGACAGCCATCAGTGAATCCTGGAGTTACAGATGGATCTAGGATGGATCCCATAGTTTTACACTTGAGAAATACAGCTTTTTGGTCATCCTGGTCCAAGAACACAGGAAATTAAGGAATCAGTCCTCTAGCTGCCTTGGGGAGTTCAAAGTCCCTGGGGAGAAAGGGAGCTTCCCACAAGAAAAAAAAGCAGCATCAACCATGGGGAACCTCAGTTTCTCCTTCCCAATGCCAAACAGAAGAGACAGTAGATTAGCTTCAAATAGTGGTACATTCCTCAGTAGCTGCTTCTGTCATGTATCGATACTGTCTGTATTATTCTTCGTCTTTTAAAAGTAATATCTTGGTTAAGAAAGATTATTTTATTGAATGCTCATTAGCCATTCCAGTCGTCATTATTAAATCCATCTCTGGGCCAGAGACTCCATTCTGACAACAGTGTGAGTCATGTTTAAATTATTTTGCAATTCTACTTCAGTTATCCATACATCATATCTTAGTTGTGACTGTCATTTGCGTGACAAATTCTCAGGCAGGTTTCTGTCAATAGTGAAGGGCTTCCCACACTAATGTTAAGCTTCCAGTAAAACTGATGTTGCCTTTTGGAGCCAACAAACTCAGGCTTCAAAACTTAAAACCTAAAGGCATTAGTCATTAGTAAATGTGCTGCACGATGTGATATGTACCAACTTGCCCCAAATGAAATATAATTAAAGTGATTTAATATAATACTTCTTAATGGTTAATTTAAGGGAAATTAATTTCCAATTTCATTGTCTGGGTACTTTTTTTCTTCTTCTTTTTTTTTTTAGGGGTTTTTTCAAAGACCTTTGGCCACCCAGATTACTATTAATTACAGTTTTTTGCTACAAGAACGATTAAAAAACACAATAGTAGTTTGAATGGGGGAACCCACCGTTGATAAAATCTCTTCAGATTATATCTTAATTTTAAAATAAAATGGGAATTGGTCTATGCCAAACAAAAGAGGCAGTTTCTGGGTTGGTTTCTGGTTATAAAAATATACGTAGAAGGGCTTTGGAGCTACTGGTTTCAGCATACACTGAAGTTGCACTTTGATTCCATTTTTGGAACAAGACCAAAGGAAGGAAACACAGGCCTTTGTACCACTCGGTTTCTACCAGAGATGCAAAAATTGTATCTCATTATGCCAGGTCCTCAGGACAGTTGGGTAACTGGGATGAAGAGCATGCTGCAGCACACAGCTACTGCTTAGCTGTACCTTGCAACATCCATTGCTCACCTCGTGATTTCAAGGGCAAAATAGGATGGCAATAAATTCAGTGTAATTACTGCTCTCAAGCCTGTCAAAAGACAGTGTAATCAACATGTAGATTAAGTTTATTAATTTTTTCAGAGTATACATGTAGTACTGGACGTTTTCCAAGGTTTCATTTGATACCCAAGAGTGAACTATCATCAGGAAACTCAGAATACAGCATACTGTTCTTCTGCAGCTTCCAAGCTAATCAGTATCAATAATTAATAATAATTTATATGCGTTTGTTTTTGGTCTGCAGGTAATACTTTAACTCCAGTATGGGAAAGCAAAACAGCAAACTACGCCCTGAAGTCATGCAAGATTTGCTAGAAAGCACAGACTTTACAGAACATGAGATCCAGGAGTGGTACAAAGGCTTCTTGAGAGACTGTCCAAGTGGACATTTATCTATGGAGGAGTTTAAAAAAATATATGGAAACTTTTTTCCTTACGGGGACGCTTCTAAGTTTGCAGAGCACGTATTCCGCACTTTCGATGCCAATGGAGACGGAACAATAGATTTCAGAGAATTCATCATAGCCTTGAGTGTAACGTCGAGAGGAAAACTGGAGCAAAAGCTTAAGTGGGCATTCAGTATGTACGACCTTGATGGGAATGGCTACATCAGTAAGTCAGAGATGCTGGAAATCGTGCAGGTATGTGCTGCTCAGAGGCACCCCGGGCTCCCTCCTTCACAGCAAATTGTGAAGCAATGTTGTACTGAGACACTGAATGAAAAACTGGCAGCACTGGTTTATAATCCTGTATAACTGCTTGGATATAAAATGCTATTTCATTTGGCAAAGATTGTGTCACAACTCAAACTACAGCTTAATATCCACTGCAAGTTCTTCCAGAGCAACAGGCTGCATGGATATTTCTTCCCTGGGAGCTCTGTTGGGCTCAAGCACAGCAACTAACCTGGTGATAAATATGATTCTCTAACCCTGACAATTAATTATGATTAATTACGGTTGAACCAAATTGGTATATTAGAACAACCAGGCAGTGTACTTTTAAGGAAGGCAAGCTCCCTCCACAATAAGAATCAAATCTACTTTGAAATAATTTTATTATGAAGAACCAGCTCACATATTATAAAGGTGTTTTGTCTGCGTAATTCCAGTTAGGTCTGCATTATTAGAATCCTACTAAGTCTTCATACTTAGTTGACAATATAGATAAACCTTGTCTGAGTAGAGGATGATTCCAGACACAGCTTCTTTGATTGTGTTTTGAGGTGTTAGTAAAAGTCCTACTTCACTGGCTTTCTCCAACATGTTTTTGCCCTTGAGGCACATCACTCTACTGAAAGATTTAAAACATTTTTTAGATGGTAGTGTATTTACACAGCTTGAATCTGTATAATGCAGCACTGTTAAAAAAAAAAAAAAAAAGAAAGCCTGATATCAGGATCCTTTTCTTTCCCTGGAAATTTTGAAGTGCTAACAATGTACTGTATTATTCAGACTTACATTTGCACTGAAAACCAAGGGAAAGTAATGCACACAAATTACAGGCTGTAATGGCAGGCTGCGTGTAGGGAGTAGCCTAATGGGTGTCTTTCTACCAGGGCCCTTCTCACATCCTTCAAACAGTGGCCAATACAGCTGCAAATCTAGAGTTTGTTGTCTTTCACTTAGTCTGTTTTGTGTTCCTGTGTCGGAGTTGAGGAGCAGGACCTCCCTGTCTGTGCCATGACAAACCCCGTGGAATATTTGCATTAGAAGATCCTCTGTTCCTTACAAATCTTCCTCTCCCCCAGGCAGGGTAAACAGCCTGTCAATTATTGTTTTTCTGGCTGTATTTCTCCTCATGAAGGAACAAAAAGAATCTCCAAAGAACTAATGTAGTACCTAGGAAACACAAGGAGCCAAAGCCAGGTGACCACTTGCTCGTCTGGAGGAGGAGACACCCCAGGGGCTGCAGGACCCCTCGCTGCTGTCCAGGAGCCTGGGAAGGCAGGACAAACCCCCAGGCAAGGAGATCCACAAACAGCCAGAACAAGGCCACAGATTTGTTTGTATCAAATGAAATGAAAATATCGGTGGCTGGATTTTCTGTCGTGAGCCAAACAAGGACCAGCGAAGCTGGAAGATTTTTCCACTTACCCTAGATCTTCTTGCCAGCAAGTCTAGAGGCTGAAATGCTGTGTCTCCTTTTCATATTTCTGTCAGTACCAAGTCATAGCATTGTCTTTTACAGCCATGATGCCATCATCAGACAAAATTGCAGCTTAGGGGTCAGGGTAGGGCAGCATTCTGTCAACGTGCATATCCATCCCCGAGCAGCACTTTGTGCACAGCCCTCAGCCTGGCACTCCAGACATCCCTCTGCATTCTTTGGAGGTTTGGCTCTCTCCTCCTTTCAGACCAAATGTGAAACTCAACTGCATGATGCTTTTTCACAGAATACAGTATTCACAGAATCACTAGGTTGGAAGAGACCTTCGAGTCCAGCCCATGCCCTAACACCTCAACTAGACCATGGCACCAAGTGCCACATCCAGTCTTTTTTTTTAAACACATCCAGGGATGGGGACTCCACCACCTCCCTGGGCAGACCATTCTAGTACTTTATCACTCTTTCTGTGAAAAACTTTTTCCAATGTAATTTTCCCTTGATGCAACTTGAGACTGTGTCCTCTTGTTCTGGCAGTTGCTGCCTGGTGAAAGAGACCAACCCCACCTGACCACAACCACCTTTCAGGGAGTTGTAGAGAGTGATAAGGTCACCTCTGAGTCTCCTTTTCTCCAGGCTAAACAACCCCAGCTCCCTCAGCTGTTCCTCACAGGGTTTGTGTTCCAAGCCCCTCACCAGCCTTGTTGCCTCCTCTAGACACACTCAAGTGTCTCAATGTCCTTCCTAAACTGAGGGGACAGAACTGGACACAGCACTCAAGGTGTGACCTCACCAGTGCTGAGTAGAGGGGAAGAATGACTTCCCTGCTCCTGCTGGCCACACTATTCCTGATCCAGGCCAGGATGCCATGGGCCTTCTTGGCCTTTTTATAATCTCACCTGAATTTGAGGGACCACACAAAAAGCGCTTATGGAAGTGAACACCCTGAAAAACAGTTATTTCTGTACTGTCGACTGTCAGCAAGTTTTAAACCATGAAAGCTGCCCTTTCTGTGATGGAGCTTCCCATAAGGCAATGTGCTTGTAGATCTCACCCTGTTCTCTTCTTTCAGGTTGTTTTGAATGCATTGCTCTGCCTCTATTGCACTGGTCACCAGGAGCCCCTCCCACTGGGATGGGATTTGTTGTGTAGTCTCTGGAAACATGTTCAGCTGATTTCTGAAACTGAAGCAGATATTTTCTTGCTTTGTTGAGAGATTCCTTTGAAGCAGAGAGATTAGATACAGGAAGCCAGCAAACAACTATCACTTTCATTTATAAAAGATGATTATTTTTTCATATGGAATGACAGGATTCTCTATCAAATGCCTTCCTGGGGGCCCTCAGCCATCACAGTTTTTTCTAAAAGTGAAAATCAGAACTCTGACATATGTCTGATATATGTCTCAAAGGAACCTATTGCAAATCCCTTATCTAGCATACATTTGCAAATCGATAGAGCAGGATTAAGTTTTCATTGGGATTTTTGCCTGAGACAGTACTTCAAAATGAGTGCTAAAAGAAACACCTTTAGTCTAAATATCTTAGTTTCACAGAAAAATACTGTTCCTGTTTGTGTGGGATTACTGTTTTAAATAGCATAGGGGCAAGACACACTTTTCTTCTTTTTCAGTCTGTTCCTCTTGATGCTTTGAAAGTCCTCTCTCTGCAGTGATTTCCACTGTTGTGCTGATGCTTCCTTGCATTTTCATTCCATTGCTCTGGCCTAATCTAGCAGCATTGCAAGCAGTGCAGGCACTGCACTCTTGCTCAGCACTGCATTCAAGGGACTGAGGTAACAGGGGTAGCAGGACTGCTGGTTAGGATGTCCCACAGGAGCCCTTGTGACTGGCCAGCTGCCAAGGAGATGAAGGTGAATGGTCCACAACAGCTTTGTAAGGCCTGTTTTCCTTGCAGAGGGATGTGCTAGATGGCAAAGCACCTGCATTCCTTTAAGCTCCATATGCCATCATTCCCTTAACCATGCAGGCACAGCCCAGTGCATTCACCATGCCTGTCCACGAGCATCCCTAGGCCAGTCTCCAAAAATCCCTGCTTCGAGATCCACATGGACCCAACTGCACAGCTTGGAAGCTGAAGGACTTTAGTGCTGGGCTGACAGTTGTAGAGCCTCAAAAAAGAAGGTCCACAGGATACTGCTATACTTACCAGGCGTAGACATCTGCAGACTACTGTGGGAAGAGGCTTCATAGCCTGCCCTTTTGACAGACCTTATCACAGTTCCTCTCAGATTCATGTCTCAGGCTTTTCATGTCTCCCATGTGTTTACCTATAATCTAAATAGCGCAGTCCACTCAAAAATAGCTGCAAACCAGTTAGAAGATTCGTTCCCCTTGCTGGAACAGGACATATTTGGCTAGTCTCTTAAAATAAGAGTTCAGATGAGCGATGGAAACCTTGTTCTAAGGATACATTTTTTCACTGTATGGACTCAAAAGACATTTTAAGAATACTGAGCAGAGACAAGAATAACACTTTCAGTTTAATAAAAACAGGGCACACACGTTTCACTTGCTGGCATAGCTTATTTGCAGCCAGGAAGAAACAGAAGCTGGTATGGGAAGAAGCAAAAGCTGATAGGGCTCTGTAAAGACAGGGTCAAAAATCTCCACAAGATTGAGAGGAAAACAATTTTTTTCAGTCCAGTCATTCACTTCATGAGACTTCTAGCCATCAGAATTTATTTCAACAGAGTAAAAAGAATCGACTGAAAATCAGTGCTGTCATTGCTGCTGCCACAACCATAATGAACTTTTTGACATTTGCCAAGTATACCAGGAAAATGCAGCTCTCATCAAAGCTTCTGGCCTGAGCGCAGCAGTGGCAGCCAGCAACTGGGAGCAAAACCTGTATGAATGGGCAAAGGGATGAGATTTGCCCTAAAATCACCCATTGCTGCTCATCCACGTGGAGCTGGAAAATCAAAGGAGAGAGTTCAGCAGGGCAGCAGATGAAGCTGGAGCCTGTGCTTGCTCCAGTGATGTACACCGGGCTCTGGAGGCACAGCCTCCTGGTGGCATTCAGGGGTGCCAGGGAGCTGTAAGGAGCACTCCTGACAGAAGTTCACCTATTAAAGCTGTCCTGACTCAGGAGACTGCTGACAGGTATCAATTTCCAGTGCTGAATGCCACTGATGGAACTTTTCAGCCCAGGTTCTGGGAGTGGAACTCCTGCTGCCTTTCATTGCCAGGTCCCAGGGTTAGTGCAGCCCAGCTCCATGTATTATAATTATCACATGAAACCAAATTCCTTTCAGGGTTTGCTCTTTCAAACATACAATAAAGTTTTGTGTAGCTGCACTGAATTAATATGGGGCATTCTTAATCAGCTTCAGCTGGCTTTTACTTTAGGAAAACTTCCCAATGAACTTCTGAGTAAGGACATAAGAATTTGTCCAGAGTAACCATTTTCAGCATGAAAGGAATGCTCACTATGTTATTCCCATCTGGCTTTCCTAGAATATCTCATCTGTTATTCCCTTCACACGCCTCTGTGAAAAGGACCCTGTGGGATGAAGTCATCCTGAAGTGCTTTTTTTGTCCTAAAAATCTGCATATTCTTACTATGGTTACTTTGATCAGGGTAAACATGCCCTCACTCCCAGTCTGGGGCATTCCTCCCACACTTTCAATGCAGATTCTCTGCTTTGCCGTCCTCTCACCCAGAGAGAAGGAGTGACCCCTCCACCTCTCTTCCTACCCCAGACAAAAGCCAGACAGCTTCAAATGCTTAAACACTGGCAGATTTATAAGCCTCATCTCTGCTCTGACCCTTGCAAGCCTTGCATGCTGATGAGGATGAGCAAGGTCTAAATTCTTACTGTCCACCCTCTCCATTCTTTTCCTTCCCTATTGCCTTTGTCCCCCCAGCTCCCTCATCCCTGTGTTTATGTGCTTGCATGTTCATCCTTTCTTCTGTGCTTCTGGTATGAGTATCATGGCTGTGTGGACAGCATCCCTGCCTCCACTGAGGCTCTGCCCAGTACCCTGGAACACTAATTCCCCTGGGAGATGTGAATGGTGAGCTGTTGGCAGAGGAGAAGCCAACAAGATGGCCAAGGAAGTGGATACTCCCTAGTCTGAGTGTAAAATGTCTGTGCTGCTTAGTGGCATCCTCCATCTGTGCTGTTACATTCCTGGAGCCAGTCCTTGGGGATCCTGAACCAGAGGATCTGAGCTGCTAGGCATGAAGGGAAAGAGGGGAGAGGGGTAACCCAATGAGAAATCTTGGCTTGCACCAAGGACCCCCCTCCCAAGGCAGGAGGAAAGGAAGAACAAATAACTAAAGCATTCAGGAGACAGCAGGTGACTGCCAATGAGTTGCAGTGGGCAGCAGAAGGGGCCAGTTGGACCAGGGCAGTGCTGCCTTGGGCTGGGATATGCTGCCTATCCACATGGCTGGGAGGAAACCCCAAGGCCAGCACCGTGCAGCCCTCTGAGTGCTGCTGCTCTCCCAGGTGTGGCACTGCAGAGATACCTAACACAAAGCCTTGATGTTTACTGCTGCTGCATGCTTATGTTTGCCACCAGGGTTTGGATAACCAGTGCACAGACAGATCCTCATCCTCGTTTCCAAATTAACATTACCCCTCTTTAAGGGGCAGCTAGTACCAAAGTGACAAATGCATTTGTCTCTGCAGAGAATAGCTATGGGTGGTAGTGGTGCTCTGTAGGACCAGAACATCTGATCTCTGTGGAGCAAATTGTGAAAGGCATTTTGAGCTGTGCACACACCAACCCCCAATGAAAAGGCCACCTCTTCAATGGTCACCTCCATCTTTGTTATCTGTGAGATGCAGCAAATGCAAGGAGTGAGTCACTGCTCTCCCCATGGACAGGATGCTGACTGGGAGGGAGGGAAAGGAGATGGGGGAGAAGCAAAGATAGGGTGAGGAGACAGGTGTGGTGAGGATGAAGCCTGCGTGGCCAAAGCATGGAGATTCATCACAGCATGGGACAAGACCTTGGTGGTCTGGCTGTTGCTCCAGGCTCTGGGAGCTGCCATTGCCTAATGAGTTGTAGTAATGATAAATTTGTCCAAAGACTGTTTTAATAAGGAAAAATGTTACCTTAGTCCAAACCCAGATGGTGTTTGACCATGACTAAATAAAGAAACACAGTATTTCATGAACAAGTGTCCCACTGAAGAGGGAAGCTGCATGCACTGGTGCCACCCAAAGAGCAGGTCTTGCTGTTGCTCCAAGGATACTTTCTGCCTGTTTCTGTCATTGTACCCTTGCATCAAGACGTGCTTCTTACCAGCTCTTTGCTCCTGTCTATCACACAGGCAATCTATAAGATGGTTTCTTCTGTAATGAAGATGCCAGAAGATGAGTCAACACCAGAGAAGAGGACGGAGAAGATCTTCCGCCAGATGGACACCAACCGTGACGGTAGGCACGCTCCAGTGGCTGGGCTGTCCCAACACCTGGGATCTGCAAGGTGCAGGAAGGACTTCACCCTGCAGGGATGCTTTCCCAGGGATTCTCCTGGTTTCCCCAGCTTCCTTCCACCATGCTTGTCCAGAGGCTTGGCAGGTGTGCTGCAGCCCACCACATGTGCTAAGCAAACGTTTCTTTTCTAGGAAAGCTGTCTCTGGAAGAGTTCATCCGAGGCGCCAAGAGTGATCCGTCCATAGTGCGTCTGCTGCAGTGTGATCCCAGCAGTGCCGGGCAGTTCTGAACCTGTCCTTTGGATGAATTATGTATCTGCTTTTATTTTTTTTCCTTGCCAAACAACAGTCATGGTAGTGTTGCCTCTGTATGGCCAATTATGCCTTCATTTGTGGCATCTTATAGCTTATTTTGTTGTGGATTAATTATAAGAATGCTGAATTGCTCTTAACAATTTGTCCAGAGCACGGGCAGTACTGTTTTAAACAGATATTGTGGTGTTATCATTGTTTTTAAATTTTCATTTTGTTTTTGTTTGTTTGTTTGTTTGTGTCTGTTTTGGAAAGTATGTGTTGAGGGAGGAGTGCACCAACAACAAACCCCTTTGCAGCAAGACACACTGACAGATTTTAGATTGCTGCTTTAGTTGTTAGGTATTCACCTGCAGGACCTGAAAGTGTAGTAAGGCTGAACCAAAGGGGTTGTGATGGGTGGGGTAGGATTCACCTGGAACCTCCTCTCCTGTCCAGGAGGCACCAGTTAAGATCAAAGACAGGACTGGGAAGAAGTATGAAAATGCAAAACGTGTGTGGGGTGTATCATCCACTCCTATGCCTCGTCGTTTCAATGCTGTGAACACTTTCCAGGTTGTGAAGGAGAAGGGACAAAATGAAGGTTGACATTTTTTTACTAGGTTTACAGTGGCTGAAGTCATATGGCTTTATCTGTAAATTCAGCAATTTGCAATCCTGATCTCCAAATCCACAATTGACAATACCTCTTGCCATTTGGGATCAGCAAAAGCAGACACAGATATGAAAAGCTGGGTCTTGACAATGAATTTAAGGGAGATATATGTTGAATGTGAAATTTTCAGGTTAGTAGTAAAGCAGTTGCTACTAGGGAGAGTGGGCATTCACGTGAGGAACTCACGGACACCTGCAGCAGCTCCAGCTAAGGCACATCTGCTGCTCTGAATGCTCTTGCACAGCAGGAAGCTTTGGGGGTGTTTTTGTCTCTCTCCATGTAGCTAACAGAGTTTCTGGGCCTGCTCTTAGGGGAAGGCTGTCATCAAAACTTGTTTTAAACATAAAATTGTAGCATTTATATTTCATTTATTTTAGTAAAGTTCAAAAAATCTGTACTGAAATGAGGAAATGGTACACTTTATGATATATTTATATATATAAAAATTAAAACAAAAAAAGATCAGCTCTTGAGAGAAATGTTGAATGTTTATCTTTCCGCCTAGGTGCAGGAATTCTGAAATTTGCTGCTGCAGAATTTTATCCTTGGGTCAAAGTTGCTGTATGCAAAGCTAGTACACCCATGTGGGATTTCTTAGGGACTTTACAAGCACTGTTGCAAAAGAAAAGCTGGAAAAACTGTAGCAACAGAAGGCATTATGCTGACTAAATTGGCATTAATCAGTCATTAGCTGAAGTCTGCTTTGTGATCCTGTTGGAGAGCTACCCATGCAGGCAGGCACGGTGTTGGGAATTCATGAGCTCGTTAGAGCAACCTTTGTCTGACAGGCAAAGCTGGCATTTTGTCAAGTGACCTTGTAGATGCTAATCCCCAGTAGCCTTAATTTAAAATAAACCAAGTAAAAGAAGTCTGCTTTGCAGATGATGATTAGCTAAGTACTAATTAGAAGTCATGAATAAGTAGTTGAGCATAAATAATCTTCTGTGGTACACTAACTAGCATGTACAATAACTGACAGAAGCAATTCTATACTTAATTTTTCTATACCATTTGCTTTGCCAGGTGTGAAGGGCAAAGCATGTTAAGAGAAAATTAAATTGAAAATAACATTGTTAATCAGTTGTACTAAAATTTTTATGAGTGGCTAATGACACTCCATAAATGTCTTCAAGCACACATTTTCGTCTCAAACAATCACAAAAATCCAATTGATGATATATTTCCATTACATTCATCAAAATACTGAGCCGAGATGAGTGTGGGAAAATAAGCAAGCAAAGGGGGCCAACCACAGACACAAAGAAATTTTAATACCCAGCACTTTCAGGTGTTATGAGCAACACTGGCAAGTTTTGCACCAATTCTTCTGGCTGATGAAAATGTTCCCTATCTCCTTCTCCCAAATCTTAATTAGACACCATGTGCACAAATCTAACCCCTCGAAGAACAGCCTGCCTACCTTCTTCAAGGTAATTTTCTGCTCTACCTGGAGAGGTTCTGGCCCTCTCTCCCACGTCCATCACCTCATGGATTTTGAAAGTCAGGTACTTTAGGGTTGTTTTTCAGCAGAAGAAGGCTGGCCAGACTGCTGGGGATTGCTGAAGGAGGGTCAGTGGCCATGCCTTGACCAACACCCCCTCTTCTGGCAGATGGAATCAGCAGTGCCACCACCCCAGCCACTCCGGGCTGCTCCATCACCACCCCTGGCGGGACAGGACAAGGTGACACCAGAGCATCCCTGCTGAACTTCCAACCTCCTGGCTCAGGGCAGGCACCCACGTCCAGAGCAGCCCAGACCTATGGAAGGTTTACTTCATTTACTGAAGGTGAACTCGGATACCTTCTACGATTCCATCTTCTTAATGCTGTGAAAGCAGTTGCATGTGACCGAAGCTTTTAAAATGTTGCCTTTTATTTAAGTGACTGCATACCACCTCTTTTTCATTTTACAAGATACTTCTGGCTCAGAACCTAATCTCTCAGTTTGTTTTTGCTCTGTAGTTTTGGGGTGTTGGGGCCAGGCTCGCCTCCTGTGTCACTCCCATACAACATGTGTTTGAAAGCACAACCTGTGCTGTGACCCCAGGCCAGCAGAGATGTAATGCTTCCCACAGGTCACAAAATTTGGAATAGTAAGAATTAGCTTACAGCTGCAGAGGTCATAGCTGCAGATAAGGCTATTGTATAAACATTTGCAGAGTGAACTAAGGTTATTCTTTTACCTGACTGCCACTGATGATTGGTATTATTTTAAATGATTAACCATCCCTTTCTTTCTCTGCCTCTACATGTACTTAAAGAGTGATTTGTAGCTGAAGTTCTGATAGGAACATCTGCAGACCTCAAATCAGCAGGACAACAGTGGTGTGCTGTGCCTCAGATAGAAATTTTCTGCTTTGCTGTCATTTGGATTTGTAATCATAACTGCCTTCATAAAGCTTTTGAAGGCAAAGTGGTGTATCCTGTATAAAACAGCACAGTAACTCAGACTTTTGAGTGATTCATTAGCAATATCTCCACACAGGAAGGATGGCAGACAGCACATAATATTTCATATCACTCCTCAAGTTTGTAGATGCATTCTCTAGTTTTACTTGCATGTGCAAGAGGCAGCCCTCACTATGTCCTGTCCAGAGGAATTAATGAGTACATCTCACATGTAGACTGAACTCATGGAAAATGCCAGTCCTGTTTATCTGATGTTCCCAGTCAGCTTGTCAAACTCTGGGCCAAAAGATGTGCAGTGAGGACCATGACTTGTGAGTTTTGCAGTAGCCTCTCTTTGTTTTAGGGTGCTTTGGGAAGGGAAAAGGGAGCACAACCCTTTTAAAACCAACACACGTGTTCTTGTGAGTATTTAGAGTTTGAGAAGGACTGAAGAAACATGTATGTTTCAACATTATTTGAAGCCCTGTCAGTTCACAGTTCAATGATGTTCCTGAGGTACCCAGAGCTATGCTGCTTCCTTGACGTTCTTAGGAGCCTGTAGGATTTTTATCTTTGTCCTGGGGCATTCTGTCCTTTGTTGATCTGTGTTATAAGGCATGACCTCCACATTTTCTGCTGCTTAAAACAGTAAGCCAGAAGTGTGTAAATTTCGTAGCTGGATGAGGTCTGTGTGCAGAAATACTGCACACCAGGAAATAGTCACAGATGACCAAGTCCCCATGCTCTGCCCACTGCCTCTGGGGGATGAGCCCCAGGACTTCTCTCTTCACTGATGGCAAAAGTGCAGTAATGCAGCTTAGCTTGATTTTCTTTCACTGCACATCAGGTTAAGTCGCATTACCTTGCATTTGCTGTGGGCAGAGCCTTGTCTCAGCTGACTCATGGAAACTTGGTGAACTCTGGTAACTTGATGAACTTGATGTTGAGCCCTAATCTGCAGACTAAGCTAAGATGAGAAGATGGCCTTGGCCATATGTCTCAGTCCATGTGAACCAGAGAACACGGTAACAACTGGCAGGTCCCTGGGGACACGTGGCAGTGAGAAGGGAATCTCCTGCCTCAGAACAAATGCCCTGAGCTGGGCTGCCTCCTTCTTTTAAAACTCTCTTCTTTTTTAGCACCGCTGGTGTAAGATGCAACATGATAGCAATAGAGCAGGTCAGGATGGAGGAGGCATCCTTCAAGAGTTTCCTTCTGCAGTTTAGCCTACAAGTGCCAAGTGAAACAATCAGACAAGGCTGATTGTTGGCTGGACAAGTCTTCCTGAACACCAGTACACCATCAGTACACTTCCAGTACACCATCACCTCCTCTCCTCTTTCTCATGGTGCTCCCTCAGTTTCCTGGCATGGCAGTCCTTGGGCTCAGCAGTTAGAGGTCAGGTACCTGCTGCAAGACTGGTGGAGAAGAATATTTCACCTGCCCTTTGCAGAAGTATTTGGATGCATTCTTCACTCTGTGTCTTACTAAGTGAGATCTCATGTAGGAGTCTTAAAGTGGGGAAAGTTGGTCCTCTTGGTATTGCAGGCAGAGCTTGTGCTCAGAAATGCAGAGAAACTTGGCAAGTGCCAGAGAGCTGAGCAGTGCTCAGAGCTGCATGCAGAGTTTTCCATTGATTGTGCAGTAGGCAGATAAGATAAACAGCAGTGATATGTCAGACACACCGTGTGATGTGTTTTGAGATAGGGCTTGGCTAGAAATGGCACCTTCTATGTGAGCAGCTCTGTCTGCTGCACATTCTGTCAGAGGTGCTGACAGAATACACTCTAAAATTAAAGAGCAGAGCTGTTCACTGTACCCTGGCAGGCACTGAACAAACAGCTCCCAGGATGAGCATAAGGTTTTCCCTAAGTGCAGCTGAGGACAAAACATTGCCTGTAGGAGTTCATTCCTGGTCGTGGTAGAAAAGAAGAAGGGAAAGTTCCATTGATTCTCAAAGCCCAGGTGTCATTTTGAAGGCTAAGGACAGTGGAATGAACATCTATGTTTTAAGCACATAGAAAAGACAGCAGGGATTGTAAACTGGCATGGAAATTAGTGACATTAGAAACCAGGACTACTGCTGAGGGACTGCAGAAGCCATTAGGTGCCTCTGGCCTTCAGAGCTGTAGAACCATCAATTGGGTGAGAGTCAATCTCCTTGCTCCTTGTAGAAACTACCCCTGTCTACTATGGATATCTAAACAGCACCCCTTATTCCATCCTGGCTTTTGCTGCTGTTGTTTCCAAATTATCCATACTGAGGAGTTGTTTCTGGGGTGAGGATTTTCACAGGATAAAGTATAAGGCTTTTCAGATGTACTGTCCATATCTTAACAAGATGGAAAGGCCAGATGCAAGGGGCTTCTCATTGTTTCCCACAGGCTGTGTTATTTGAATGTGTAGCTGGGATTAAGCTATCACCTGTAAAATGCTGACTAATAAGCAAAGCGAAAAAAGAGCTTGAGTTGTAGTGAACGTGAAAAGACTAGAGAAATTAAAAACTGTAAAGACATCCCTGCCTGTAGCCTAGGGTCTGAATTTGCACAGTGAAACCCTCTTAGCAGTAGCCAGCACAGAACAGCTCCTCTACTCCAGCCCAGTCAGTGGTACCTCCTGGCTGCTTCAGCCCTGTGTGGTGAGGCTGGGGATGCTGGGTCCTGCCACAGACATGGTCATCTGAGATTATTAGGCAAGCTGAGGGCTTCCGAGATCTCAAGGCACACAATAGCCACCCACCCTCTGCATGATATTCACTTACTGTGCACCTGAGATATTTTAGATCTTCCCCTCTTGCCCTGACCTTATACCAAAGATGTTCTCACCTTCCCAGGGCATGTGCTCAGGGTGTCCTGCTCTCCAAGTCTTTGCAGCCATCTCCCAGTTCCATCCCCAGCCTCTGTGTGAACAAATAACAAACACCTCTTGACATGTGGAGGAGCCAAGCTTGATGCACTTAAATGGAACAGCTTCTTATTTAGTTTCCTGTCTTTGGCCCACCTGTGTGCACCACACTATTTATTTCCTATTATTAAGTAATGGCAGTATTAAACATTTTATGGGCACACTGAACCTCTTAAACAACACAGTTTCCATTATTGTGTAAGTGTTTGTTGAGGCAGTGCAGACTGAATCTGCCTGGTGCTTGCTCTCTGCTGCCCTGGTTTACTCCACAGAGAGCTGGTTTCTTCCAGGCTGGAGCAGCACCTTCCTGTGCATCCCCATGCAGTGTGCAGTGCCCCAGTCCTGCAGGAGCACCCAGATGCTGTGCACCAAGAGATAATTTTGGCATAGTTATATCAGGTGGAAACTCTTCCTCTTCTCTGTCAAAAACAAGTGTTAGGGTGTGACCTCTGGTTTCTCCTTCCTGGGGACAGGGGTTTCAGCAGTGTTCAGGGTTGGCCTCACATTTCCCCACCAAACGGGATGACAGGATGATGGTGATTAGCAAACCCACCTGAGAAAATCCTCTTAGATTCTAAACTTAATTTGTGCTGCTCATTGGCTGCACTCAGAGGGTCCAGTGTGGTGGTCTGGGAGAGAACTTGCAGTTCCTTGCCACCACCACCTTTTTTGTTTCCTGTCATTATTCCCATTTCCAGGGCAACCAGATAGTTTTTTATTAGTATCTGGAAGAGAAAGAAAAATCAAATCTAGGGTTTCAGTCCAGTAAGGATCTAAGGAAGATTACTAAAGACATCATGCTCGAGGTTAGTTGTATGAATGTTGCACAAAATCATGTTTCTTTGGTATTTTGTGTTTAGTTTTCTTATTAATATTTTAGGCATGATTGTGATTTATTTCATTATTTTGGATACTCTTAGATTCAGCCCTGCTGGCCCTTCAGCTCTTATGGAGAAGTCCCAATGATCACAAGAGCAGAACTGACTGAGCAATTACTAGCAAGGTGGGCACACTGTGCCTGGTAAAAATGAAGAGCTTAATTACCTTAGGGATTTTTTTTGTCTGCACCCTTGCTTCAAGGAGACAAATTGAGCTGCATTTCAATATGTTTCTCTCTTCCACTTGCTCACTTCAATTCCATCCTAGCAGTCTTGTAGTTAACATTTGTATAGTCAGCATTATTTTGCTCTTGAACCGGAAGTGACCAATATTGTCTTCCTTTGACAGGAGTACCTAATACCTTTTGATTTTTAAATGTTGCTGAGTGATGGGATAGATGGAAAAGTAATTACACATTTGTGTGCTGGCTTTGGCTGTGATGGAGTTAATTTTCTTCACAGTAGCTAGAATGAGGGTCAGTTTTGGATTTTTGCTGGAAATAGTGTTGGTAACAGAGGGACATTTTCATTATTGCTGAGCAGTGCCACATGGTGTCAAGGACTTTTCTGCTTCCCCCCCCACACCATCAGCAAGGGAGCTTGGGGTGCACATGGAGATGGGATGGGACACAGCCAGGACAGCTGACCCCAACTGACCCAGGGGATACCCCAGACCATGGCCTCATGCTCAGTATATAAAGAGGTAGGGGAAAGGAGGAGGAAGAGGGTGACACATTCAGAGTGATGTCATTTGTCTTCCCAAGTCACCATTACCTGTGATGGAGCCCTGTTTTTCTGTGGATGGCTGAACACCTGCCTGCCCATGGGAATTGGTGAATTAATGCCTTGCTTTGCTTGTGCATGGGGCTTTTGTGTTCTCTATTAAACTGTCTTTATCTCAACCCAGGGGTTTTCTCACTTTTACCCTTCCAATTCTCTCCTCCATCCCACTAGAAGGGAGTGAATGAGTGGCTTTGTGGGACTTAGTTGCTGGCTGGGATTAAATCACAACAATTTGTTTAAATTTGGGCAGATATTTTTCATACTGTAGAAACTAATAAATTGAGATAAAACATGGCCAAGAGCTGAATGGATCAAAGTGTCCAGTTCCTATTTAAGTCCATGACCATTCCACAGAGAGAGTTTTCCCTGTTCCTTCAGGCTGTTGCCTCTTTGCAGCATAGAGTAGACATAACAAATCAAACTTTTAATGATCTACTACGAGCAGACTCACTGCAGCAGCATGGAGTTCAGTATATCCTGTGTCTTGGCAAAATCAGATACCTCTCTAGATGAATGCTTTGTAAGCAAACCTACATATCCTAAGGAAGACTTTTCCTATTCAGAAAGGAGAGGGACAACTATGAATTAAATTAATTTGGTCCACATATTTTTCTTACGGCTGTCTAGAATTGCAAGTGTCCTGTGTGTTGTTGCCTGTAGCTGTTGTGATGTGTCAGTTTTCCCCCCTGGTTCTGTTGTAAGCTCATCTGGTGGTGTCCTGAGTCTCCAGCTGGCTCTCTGCCAGGTAAAGCCCATGAGAAGGACATGTAGAGGTGAGCAGCTTTCAGGCACACAGGTTCAGCTTTTGGGGATGTGCCCTGTGCTGTTCCATGCTTTGGCAGTCTGTACCTACAGAGCAGCATGTTAAATCTACCTGATAAAATGAAAGTAGATGATCAGGCCACCAAAGGAGACGGAGAATTTGGTGGAGGGTTGTGTATGTTTTGTGTCCCCAGCACGTGCACGGTTCCCCCAGCTATTAACTTCCATTTAGGACCTTTCCTGAGCTCTTAGTGTTAGAATAAAGTTTTCTTATGCTGATAATGTATTTGTATTATGCAATGTACTCAGAAAACAGAAGATTATCTCCCTGTGACTGTCCTCTCCTATCAAGAAGCTGTTCTCCCCTGTACATATGATATGCAGAATGTATGGGAGTCTTACCAGCGTTGGTTTGCATTTTTAAGACTGTACTAATTAATGTGTGATACTATTGTGTTTTTGTAGTGGCATCTTTGATGTAAGATGTAAAAACTATTTAATTTTTTTTGTTATTGTTCTGCTTTTAGAAATAGCACCAAGGACTGCATGTTCACTAGAATCAGCCTTTTTCAGGGGCTGCCATAGCTGCACGCAGGCACCGGTGATTCACCCGGCACGTAGCACCTGCGTTCTTCTTTTAATAGGGGTCAGTTTTGAGTGGAAACTAATTCTTCCTGAAAATCTAGTTTTGTCTTTCCCTCTCTCGGATTCAAGCTTCCCCCTCCCACGCTGTGTGCCAGCCCTGGCCCCAGGAGCAGACCTGGGAGGAATGTCCCCTGACTGGGGACACCCTGCTGGCATCAGGCTCTCTCACCCCACAGCTCACCCAATGCATGCTCCTTGGAACTTGGTTTTCCTTGGAACTGCTGGCTGTGCCAGCACAAAAACGGTGGGCTCACATTGCAAGACCATTTATGCAAGTGACTTTAAAATTAATTAACTAAAATTGAAGGGAATCAAGAAAAACAAGAGCCTGAGCAGCAATTTTAGGGCTAGAATCTTATTGGGGTGTTTAATATAGCAAGAACTTGGAGTCAGTCCCTAAAAGACAGGACCGTTTGGGTGGCTTAGGTCTATATTTCTTGTAGGTTCAGAGAGTGAAGTGGGGCTCAGATCCAGCCTTTCAGGCAGGGTTGACTTCCTCGACAGACTAAGTCTGAGATGCTTCTCCAGATTGTGTTGTGGGCCAAAAGACAAGACATGCTGCAGCTTAGGAGTTATTTTTCTTTCAGGTTTTTTATTTTCTTTCCTTTTTAATGGACAAAGCAGTTCAAACTGCACCTGGCAAAATGACTGACTTCAAAAGCATGTTTTTCCTTGTTATATAGACACTCACAAAGCAGCATTGCGTGGCTAAAAAGGCACATTTGTGACAGTTTCTTTCTGAGTGCCAAAATATATAAGCAGTATTGTTTGAAGGGAAATAAAATTTTTTTACTGTATTGTTATTACTGTTGAACAAATATATTGTTTTTAAATGTTAGATTTTGAAGACTTTTGTATTGTAAATTGTTTTGTGACACGGTGCTTTTTCATACTGGAATTACTGATTGCACCTAAATATGAATTATTGCTTTCTTATATAAATATGTGACCTTGAACAACCTTGATGAAAACCAATGTGTGGTAGATACCAACAGTTCAAAAAAATTCACCTACTGAAATCCCCTAAATGTTCTTTCCTACTAATAAACATTCTGCTGCAGCTAGTGATGGTGTGCCCTGTGCTTTACTCCCTTCACCGTGGAGCCTTAAAGCCTCACTGCTATAGAAAAATTCTTCTCCAGGTTTAGGGGGCTTTTTTACCCCCTAATGACTATCACACCATCAAGGGAGCAGGATGTGGCAAGGGAGCATGGGCTGGCAGGTTAGCTGTGGTTAGTTGCTCTGAGATGTGGCTGATGAGGCGGCAGCAGAGCTTGTCACAGCAGGGACTCCTGCCAGCCTCAGACAGACTCTGGAGGGGGCTGGCTGATGCTTCTGTGCATGCTCCTTAAGCTCCTCAAATTTTTACCTAGGTTAAATTTGGAGCTGGGATTAGCTGAGTGCAAAAAGTAGTTTAAAGCCTGCTGGAAGGTAATAGAAACCAGTGCCTATTTCCTTTTGAGATTAAAAAAAATTGTCTATTTGTGGAACTGCAAATTAATATGAGCTTGAGACAGGCTGGAGCCTGAATGAGGCATCAGTTACAGTATTCAGCTATCTCCTGTGCTCAGTGCAAACAGGCTTTATTACACAAGCTTCCCGTGTGCCAGACTCCTTGTGATTTACATCCTCCTCACCCTCCCCTTAGGGCCATCAAACGATTTAGCATGAAAAGACTGGTTGTAAGGAGGTGTTCGTTTGTACAGGGGTGTTAAAATCCTCCACTTACCACTCCTGCTGTCCCTTGATTCTCGCTGTGCAAAGGCGTTGGCCCCAGGATCTGGAGCACATTGCATTCTCACAATCCTGGAGTGGACCTCCCATCACCTGGGGGAGGAGGGAACCTGTGATCCTGCAGCTCCCGGCCCCATCTGGGAAGTCGTGTGCTCCAGAACCTGTCGCTGTTTTCTGCACCACAAATTGAGCCAAGAGACTGAGAAGATGCTGAAAACCACAGCTTTGCTGCTCCAGTGAGTCCCCTAATATTCTGGAGCTAGAGGTGGAGTGTTTTGCTCCCTGCTCCAAAAAGGGGGTCAATTCTTCTTAATGACCTTTAATCAAGGTGACCCGAATCACCTTGCTAAAGCTGGCTCAGCCATGCCAGACACAGTCCAACCCTTGAGCATGCAGTGGGTGTAGTGGTTCCCATCAGCAACACACTTCTCCTCACCCCTTCATGGCCTCACACATGGAGCACTGCCAACCACGCAGCTTTAAAGCACTTGCATTTTAAGAGCCACTCAGTAAAACTACTTCCTATAAAACATAATTAAACATCTAGCACAGGCAGTGCCCAGGAAATGTGATTACCTTCATAAGCTCCATGGGAGTTGATCCTGGCTCACCCTGCACTGCTCATCCAGAGCACTGAACTCCTCCACCCCACTCTGAGACAGGGCTGTCCCGCTACTGCTTGGGGAATCACCCTTTGCTGAGGCAAATGTTTTCCCAAGCAATTTCTCACCTACTAAGATGTTCTCATCTCCTGAATCTTGTTTGAAAAGCCAAACTCAACTTGTGGAGAATAAAATGTTTGATGAAAATGTTTTACTCAAGATGTGTGGCAAGCTTCAGTGCTTTTGGAGCAGATGTGGGTAAGGATCCCAATTCAGGTGCCCAGGAATCACAAAGATGTTTGTGTCAACGTTTCCAGCCAGGTTCCCAGGACACTCCAACAAGTCACAGAATCACGGAATAGTTGGGATTGGAAGGGATTTCTGTAGTTCATCTGGTCTAAGTAGGGCAAACGAGGGTTGGTTGTCCAGGACCATGTCAAGGCAGCTTTAAAATATCTACAGGGATAGAGACTCCACAATCTCTCTGGGCAACCTACTCCAGTGCTTAGTCACCCTCACAGTAAAAAGCATTCCCTGATTTGAGAGGGAACCTCATGTGTTTTAGTGTGTCCCCACTTGCCTCTGGTCCTGTCACTGGGCACCACTTAGAAGACCTTGACTCCATCCTCTCTGCACTCCCTCCCTCTAGGTATTTATATATATTGATACTATCTTTCCTGGAGAGATGTAGTAATACATGCCACAGCAACAAATATTATCTCATACATAGGAATATTTATTTTTTTCCTTCTTAAAAATGTACAAAAAATAAAATAACTGTATTTACAGCTTATCAAACCCCTCTCCCAGTTGCAACACTATTAAGTTATATGAGCTATATTCTTAATATAAAAGCACACTATTTATACATTAAGTTTTCTTGTTTGCCAGAAAGACGGCTTGTCACAATCTTTGGCACAAACATTCTTGTTTGTATCTTGTCTCAATTAATAGGAAATGGAAGAGCATATAAACATTTCATAAGCTTTACATTTTATAAGTTGTAAGATACTTCTTTCCAGTTCCACTTCAATCAATATACAGCATCTCTGACAGCTAGAGAGTTTAGATTTTACTAACTGTTTGAATTAATTTACATTTAAACAATTCATAGAATGAAAGAGAAAAATATATAAGAAAGACATTTGATCTCTGAATTCCATTGACCAAAAACCTTGTGAGAGAGGACACACAGGAAAAAATATTCTTTTCTTTGTCATTTACAGTCAGTGGTAATAATCCTTCAAAATGTCTTGATGGGGTTATCACCATGCATCCACAAAGCTTCACTCAAAGGATGCACTTTATTTTGGGGATATCAGCACTTGACTGTGAGAAAGAACTAGAATTTGAATGGGATTTCATAATAGAACATTAAATGGACGGACAAAGTGCCAAATCTGCAGCAGGAACCAAAATTAGAAGTCTGTTCTCCTTTTTGTACCTCTCTATCAGAGTCTTTCAAAACACAGCATCTACAGACACTGCATTGCTTTAACTCTTCATAGGGAAAATGCACTGAGCAGCAAGCTGCTCTTCAGGCTGCACTAGCTAAGATACAAAACTGCTGTCTCGAAGAAGAAAAGGAAATGAGAATTTTGTTCCTTTAAATAAAAAACCACAGCAGTGTCACAAAGAGACAAAAGGAGGCAAGGCAGATATTCCTGTCCCCTGCTGAACAGTAGCCAAATCTTACTTCCATTTAACTCATAATATTTGGAAAATCCAGCATTAATCAATATTTTTTATCAAAGAAAAGCAGCATGCATATTTTAAACAATATACATGTAAGCACTATATACTCCTCAGGACATTTGAGTCAAGCAGGGCACAAGGCAGCCACTACTTCAGAACTTTGTTTTACTCACACTGCCCCTTTCCCACCACTGTGATGGGCTGATTTGGACCAACAAGGTGAACCCTGAGAGCTTGCAGCTTGCCACAACCAGGATCCAAGATTCAGTGCTCCTCCAGCAGCTGATACTATAACTGAAGGGGTGTGATGTGGATACTCTTTCTTAGTCTTAGTGCTTGTGATGCACCTGCATCTGGAGCAGAGAAACAAAGCCCTCAGACCCTGGCAGATAAGGGTGACCATCCTTACCTAGCTCTAGCTGTTGTTTTAAAATAATCTTACCACCAATCTAGTCACCTTCCTGAGATAACTTCATTGAGAAGTAAGAAGGAACTAAGGGCAAGATTATCAACTTTCTACTATCAGGAATTTGCACACTTTAGATGTATTTAAAATGGCTTTCAGGTAATCTTGGAAGCAGCTTTCCTTTTCTGGACAGTGGCTGGCTGAAAGCTCCAAAAATGACAATAGAAAGGTATCTCCTTAAGCCCCAGTATTCCTGGAGCATTGTACTTCTCTCTGATCCTACTCTGCTCCTCATCACAGGATGCTGCAGCACCCAACAGATCTCAGCTCATCTTGACCAACACGTAAGACAAAACCATCCCACCAACCTGAGTGCTGGTGCTGCCAGGACAGCCTGTCCTTCTCTGTCATCCCTAAATTCTCACTGGCCTTTCTTAATGCAGCACATTCCAACCCAGGCCAGCCTCAGGTGCCACAGCCATTCCCTTGGACAGCAGGTTTGTTGGGGGCAGAACCAGGGCTCAATTCCTGCATATATTTGCTTCACCTGCAGCTTCTGCCCAGACATCTTGACCAGCTGAGAGACCCCAGATGATATTCTGAGGATTCCAAACACCAACAGAGAAATACAAGAACTAACATTATTGCTCAACAGTCCTGCATGCTGGTCCCAGCTCCTAACGTCTCCTGTCCAACCGTCCTCTTTTTTTTTCTTTAAGAAAAAAATATCTGGGATAAGTCAGCATAGACTTTTTATCTCAGTCTGAGCCAAATAGAAACAAACCAAACCATCATAAATCCCTTATATTCCCAGATTGTTTGCTCTTGAGCAGGGTAGCAAGAGCATCTTTGCTGGAGTGCATTTTTATATAAAGTTAAGGAAATTACAACAGAACTCTGCACCAGAAGGGGAAAGAGTGCATGACCAAAGAAAAGGGCAGGAGAAAGACAGAATACACTCTTTGCTTTACAAGCATATGTAGATTCTGGGTATGTTAGTGCTGATGCTACCAGCCTGAACCTTTTATAGTTTCTGGTCCCACAGAAACCTTGATATGTACCTAACATTTCTGCTAAAAGAAGAGATTTTAATGGGATGCTACTTGTAATGAAGTTAAGAAAGTGTGCAAGAACTTACAGGACATTTCATGCAGATATGTCCAAATCAGACTGGTCAGTTATCCCAGCTACTTTGCTTGAATGTAAATAGCTCCACACAGCTCTAAGCACTTCATGAGCCCTGTTAAACCAGGCAGTGTTTCTTTCTGCCATTGATCACCAAATAATAAAGGTTGTGTCACTTAAGTATAAAAGGTTTTAGAAGGAAAAGAATAAACTCTAAAGGCTGCATGTAGGGAAGGACTCACGCTTCTGTCACACAGGATCCATTTACAGTGCATACAGAATAAAATGCAACTGAAACTCATGAAATTACATGCTAAGTGAGGAGCTCTTTACAACAGCCAGAGGAGCTGGAATGGAGAGACAGAGATGCTTGGTTTGGATGTCATGGACATTCAGGCCTTGAACCCATTTCCTGGTATGCTTTTAGCCTGCACAACTTTATCTCTTCACAGAATTTGTAAGACAGGCGTGGAATTTGATGGAATAACCACATAGTTCAACTTGGCTTCAGATGCAGCCCTTGAGAGAGAGACCAATCTTCATACCTCAGTTGTGGGATACTGAGTCTCCACTGGAACAATTGTTCCAGTTTTGATAAAATATTTACATCAAGCCCAGGCTTATATGTCACCCAAGTGTCCTAGGAATCACAACAGAATCATTCAATGGAAATACAACAGCAAACACACTCAAAATAAAGAGTTTGAAGTCCTGTTTCTTACAATCTAGAGAATGCTTTGATGCACAGGCTGCTGCAGAAAGAACCTTCCCACCACAGGTTTGAGAAAAGGCCACTCTAGGAGCCTCTGCTTCATCAAAGGAAGACAACCAGGAAGAAGTCCCTTCTGTACCTCTAGGCAAACCAGGCAGCAGACACATGGTGTCTCTTGGATTTTGTTACAGCTGGGTGGGAAACTCAGGTATCTACAGCTGGGACTTGGGCACCTAAGGTGGGCCCCATTGTGCCAGAGCATCCAAGATCCAGTAGCAGAGTCTGCTCTAATATTTCAATATACAACTGTGTGAACAAGGATGGAGCATATGAGTACAGATTCAGTTATCAGCTTCTCAGTACACACTCCTCAACAGATTGCAGCAATTTAATCCTCTAGGAAAGATTCTATTAAGCTCTAAACCAAATACATATAAAAACATAGTGGCAGTAAACATGCCCACATACAGTAGTTAAAATATATTATTGCATATTATAAACATTATATACAAGGTTAAAATGGTTTCTTTACCATTTACTTACAAATGACATTTGTAGATGAATGCCTTACTTACAAGTCCTCATTGCTACGTGCTGAGAACTACCAGAGGTATTTGGCAAGACTATACAGTATAGAGAGATACGGATCACTCTGAGCAAGTGAACTGTCAGCCACTTGGCCCATCTTTAGCACTGCAACAGATTTTTAGCAATGACAGAGACAGCTACTGGTAAAGTGATTTATACCAGATTTCTGAAATTAGACCAGCATAGTTACTGAACATGCTTTAGAATGAGCTTATCCACACTGAAGTATGGATAAAAATGCTGCATTTCACATTTGCAGTGGGTCATCTGGTTATAAATCTGGGGACTGGTAACTGCTTGTACACTAGAGAGTGGGGAACAATAAATAAGGGACCAGGTTAATGTGGTCTTGTGCTTGACAAACCCAAGTCTATCTGCAGTGGGTGCACATGTACAGGATGGAGAGTATTTTCAATGCAGTCTTGTAACAGTTTCTCTGATCAGTGTCTGTCAACTTCATGGGAAATCTGCTTTCCAAGAAGGATGAAATGCTGTGGTTCCTTACAAAAACGCTCTGCCTGAGGCTAGATCTCTGTCAGTGTGATCTTGAAGCCTTCAACCATGCTCTCCATGTTCAGGATGAATGTGTCCTCGTTGGAGTAGTGCTCAATAATGTTGTCATCCATGTTTACCAGGATACTGGTGAAAAAGGCAGAAATCAATGTTTTTATGTACCAGGACACTGAAAGGGAAAGCCATACACTCTGCCACATTGCTTCTCTACAACAGAAAACCAGACTCTACCACATGCCAGTACAGGGTCACTAGTTGGAATTATCATCAAGATCTGCCCTGTATTCTATAGTTTTTGGATTAGAGGCTGCTCCTTGCCAGAGTAGTTAAGAGACACACCAGTGGCTGGGATGTTAACACACTTAGGCTAACTACAGGTGAGATGCACTCCCAGGGCAGACCCTGGGAAGAAGCAGAAGCTGGTTCTTCCCATGCCTGGCATTGGCTCCCACAGGGACACGTCTGTGCTACTCCTCAGGCATGCCATGTGAGCTGCTGCACCTCTGTGGTATGAGCTGCTAACAGAGGGAAGCAGTGTAATTTGTGCTTTGCACATAGCTCACAGACCTAGAACTCAGCTTGGATGTGAGACTATCAACAATGACTATTAGAAGTATACATGAGTGTTTTCCTCACTCTTTACCTCCAAGTGTTTCTTCTGTCACTCAGAAAGAAGCAAAACATGAGAAGTTTCACCTGTTTTCTCAAAAAGCTAAAGAAATCCCCACACACAACAATGCCCTAAGCTAGAGTTACAGCTGAAAATAAATAATTGGTTTAAAATTATATCACTACAATACTGTGGTTAAATAGAACTTTTAAAAAAGTTGAAGTGAAGAGATTCAGTTTTGTGGCAAGGAGCAGAAGCCTAGCTATTCTAGAAGTCCAGCTGTGATGTTCATGTCTAAATTTATTCGGCTGAAATCCCTGCAGCAAGCATTGCCTGCCTGTCTTTCAGAGTAAGATAGTGGCCTACTTCCTCCTAACACTGCAGGAAAACTCCACACTGCATTCACAGCAACGGCAGCATCTCCCATGCTGGCCCTCCACAATGTTATTAAGCACATTGTCTACAAAACAGACTTTATCCACATATCCACAAACTCTTTCTTCACAGTAAGTTTATGAACACTGGTCAGACATAGAGATCCACGTTTCCTCTTCTGCCATCCCTCACAGTCTCTATAGACATGAAGATTTCAGACACATGGCTATGTCTCCTGAAAGAGTTTGTGTTGCCCAGCATCATGAGGCCCCTAGTATAATTGGGGTCTCTGAGTACTTCTAAAGGATCCTGCAACAGATCCTTAGTTAGGTAACTAACTTACCCCTTTTTGCTCTTCTTATAAAGTTTTGCAATCTTTTCAACTGGCAGCCCATATTTCTCAGAGATCTGAAATAATAATAATAAAAGAAATATCACTAAAAATGAATAAGAAATATAAAATTATCACCTCTTACCCTACATAAGACATTAAAACAAAATCTCTGCAAACTTTGACAGGATACCTATACAGAAAAGTTTGTCACAACCATATCATGCTTTCATTTACGGATAACTTGAGAAGCAGTAATCCCGAACAGCTTAATCAAACCCCACAATTGCCTCCATCCAGAAACTCAGATACTATAGATTTTATAGGGTGTGAGTCATCAGAACTGCCCCAGCATCTCCTAGCACTCTGCTCAAGGAGTCATTGCTCTTCTCAGCCTCAGATTTTACCAGGGAATTCCATCCCATCTTTCTGTTGTTTCTTAATCTGATTTTTTTGGGCTCATGGAAGCAAAGTCTTCTCCCACCAGGCAGAAGGCAGACACATAGCAAGCCAACAGGAGCTGATGGACCGATGGAACAACAAAAACACACATTTCTATTTCTCAAAGACATTTCAATGTTTGTTAAGCTAACAGGACTCTCCATGGTGGTAGTTTTGTCTGAAAAGTATCTTCAAGGTACCTTTTATTGTGGGAGGGCTACTGACATCAAACACATGGGACAAAGAAGCTTCTATATTGTTGGGAAGGTGACTCAGCCTAGCTACTAAAGTAGCAAAATGAAAACACTACTTGGCTCACAAAACATCATCTGAGTATATAGATAACAAGATGAGATATTGCAGCAAAGTGTGTAATCAAGGTAAAGAACTTGTAAAATAAACTTCTTACTAAAGCAACTAAAACAATAAAGCAGAAAATACAGTAAAACTTTAGAAGGAAGAGCTAGGTAGCTGACAAATTACCCATGTCAACAAGGACTTCACTGGGATGCTTTGGCATTGCTTTGCAGCAGTGTACTAGTAACTTTTTTGGATGTCTGTTCTGCAGTGACTCTGTGGTATGCTTATGGTGTCCCTGGGCCCTTCATCTAAGGCAGGTTCACTGTCCAAATTATGATTCTTCTGTGATGAAACAGGTCTCACAGTTCACACTTTAGAAGAGGATTGTTCCAAAACGCAAAATAGCTACAGAAAAATGACTTCTTTTTCCCCAGTGATTAATGTTCTGTGGCGCTCTATTGCCAAGCAAAGTAAGTTTCCAGCTCTTCTCAAGTGAAATGAAGTTGCAGCTAAATAGTTGACTACTTATTTTCTGCATTAGAGAACTGAAATGCATAATGAAAAATCCATTTAAAGACTGGCAAACATCAGTCACTGTAAAATCCTTTCTTTGTGTTTGTATTCAGAGTTCTGTTGAGAAAAGGTATTTTAGGGAAGTACATTAAAGCAATTATCATGAAAGAGAAAATGCAATGGATAAACTCAGCACCAAGAACACATTCTTAGAACCACAGGTTGAACACCAAGCATGGCTCCCATCCAGACAGCCAAGATTCTCTGAGAGAATTAATAAACCTATACTTGTCTACATCACTTATAATAGTATAATTGTCATCTTAGCCCAGACGCAGTTTTGTACTTAAAAGCTATCCCTAATAATGCACAAGGGTATCAGCCTGACAGGAGTCATTCTGTTCTTGCATTCTGTTCTATTCTTGGAGTATTCTATAGCATAACTCCAAGATTCTGAAGAATCAATAAAGCTTCTCTTACACTGAAAACAGTGTCCTCTATTAGGATACATCCGTGGCTAATAGAAAGGAGAATAATTGATGAGGTACAATAGATTCATCCACTCCCTAAGTTTTCCACCTAGCAGAGAATAAAATACAAACTGAACTTGGGTGGTATTTGCTACTTCAGTTTCACTTGCACCAGCATGTTTCATTGTTCTTTTACTCTTTATTATCCTCTGGCTTTGCTTATCATGAACAGAATGACATCAGATAAACAATCTGGTGTTGAATTTTTGTATCTGTGCTTCTGTTGTACCCCTAAATTTAAGTTTGCATGTAAAGCAATAAAAAAAAGGCTCCATTTCATCAGACAGTTGAAAAAAAAATCCTTTGTAATAGTCATTGGAGAAAAACTGGCAACCTGAAACTGCAGAAAGTGTCACGACTGTGTGATCATGAAGAAACGATCTTCCTCTCTGGGTTGTTAACTCTGAAGCCTAGTGATATTGTAAAGATCAGCACTTGAAGACACTTTTCACTGAGTCCATGCAAATAAACAAGCCGAGCAAAACATTTCTTGCCAAGGAGGCTTAATAGCAGCTAATATACAGCATTCTGCACATTCCAGCGTAAATCTTCCCTAGGATATTTGGCATACTTAACGCTCATGCATTCCAAATGTTGCTCTAAGCAGTTTGTGACTCTGGGACATCACTTCCTACATAAACTATGAGAGGTTGGGCTGAGAAAGCCTTGCCTGTCACACTGCCTATGACAGGTGTAGGATTTATATAACATGCAGGGATTAATGAGCTTTGCAAAAGACTTCCAGCTGACTGAATAAGCACATTTCTCAGGAACCCCTGGGATTCAATCAATTATACCAAAGAGCAAGCTGTGGAAGCAAGGCTTTAATTGGGGGTATGGGAGAGTCTCCCCCTCACAGTCTCCAGTACAAATGTGCTAAGTCCTGCTGCAGAATTGGAGAAAGCAGGGAGTGAGCATCTGGTAGACCATCTCACTTAATACCCTCTTCTCAGGGTGTTTGCTGCCAGAGCAAGGGGACCACCACTTACTGCCAACTTCCATACAAAATAACAGGATTTCTTGTCCGAACCCAAGCAGGCTACATTAAATCTTTAAAAAGTATCTTTATTTGGAGGAATATTTTCCTTATCATCTCCGCTGTCCATCTGTCAGTCTTCTGAGCAGAGATTTCTTTCTGTTAGAATGCCCGAAGCAGTGTGACAGCCTTCCTTGCGGCACTGAAATCGCTGTCTGGGTGTCCCTTTGGGCTGCAGTCCCCTGGCATGGCAAGTTTGTCTGATTGCACAAGCCACCAGAAATGCTCTCTGCTGGAGTCAGGAAACCAGACAGGGCTGGCCAAGGCATTTAGCAAAACACCTTTGCCAGCTTATTTCTATGAAATAGTCTAGTCTGTTGCCCTACACTGCCTGGAAGATTACATATATAGGCAGGTAGGTATAGGCATATCTAATAGTCTAAGCTAGCTCTATGGAACTCAGCGGTTAGCTTTTAATTATAGACTTTGGGAGATGCTTGAATTTCCCAATTTGAACTGCCTTCTGTGATTTGAATAAATACATGATTTTGCACAATGTAAGACTGAGGTACCTACTGAGATCCAGTTATCCTGAGTTTGGATCAGGCTGAAAGCAAGATGTAGAGCTGGTCAATCCACATATGTGGGATGTTTTGCTCTTTTCTGTTGATCAAGACTGACTAGTGCAAACCCAACATCTGCATCGCTTCCTGAGATGTGCTGCATTTCTGAAACCCAAGACCTCTAGATATTTGCCAAAAGAAAGATATCTGAGAAGGAATCTAATTGTTAATTTGGAAAGGGGGCATATATGAGAATAAAATAAACATAGGATCTGAGAAAACCATATCATTAATAACAGAAAGCTAGGAAAAAATCAAAGATCAGGAATAGGGACTAACGAAAAGAAAAAAAAAGTAAAATCCATAAACAGAGAAGGAGGGTATGACTGAGGATCACTGAAGCTCTCTTTCAGATCTGGGGCTCTGTAATACTCAGTCTCAGTTCCTAAATTCTTAATACAGAGACTAGAATGGAACATTTAGGATATGCACAATTACAAAATTACATGATTTTCTGCAATGACTGTACAGAGAATGTGCACTTTGACAGCTTTCTGGCATTGTTTTATCCACAATACCCTACCAAAGAGAATTAAAATTTTCTGAATGCGTTTGTTCCAGTGAACTGGGACATTTTACAACAGATTAGGTTTCTCTGGTGCCGAAAACATGCCAGTGAGTCAGCAGCTGTGCTGACTGAGGTATGCAAAAACCTTTCCTCCTTCTGCCCCAGCTTTGTTTTTGTTACATGGTGGCTGGAGAACAGGCATGGAGAGGCACAGACTACTGGAGATAAAATATTCATGCTAGCTTGAACAATTATAAAAAGACTATAACATACTTTTAACTTCCATACAAAGACAAGATTCAGCTTACCATGAATCAGACTGCTGCCTCTTCAAGCAAAGCCTGGTTTTTGTTATCCATGTGCTCTGCCTGACAGCTGAGCTGCAGTCACAGCTAACAAACAGCATCAGCAGAAGCACAGCTAGGACATCCTTAGCATGCCACTGCCTCTCTTTAGAAATACCCTCATCTAAAGAGGTGCTTTATGCAACTTCACTAACCCACAAATCTTTTTCTGCCTTCTGCAACTGGCCAAATATTGACCAAATAACTCAATCTTTACTGCATTAAAAGTGTTCAGTACATGCAACAAGATACTGTGACAGTTTTAAGAGAGTATAAATATACATGCTTCTAGCACTTGGCTGAGTTCTCTAGGGGCACTTCCATCCATTTCTGTCTTCTCCCTTACACATAAACAAGGCTGGAAATCAACTCGGCATCCCACATGTCAATCTCACATTCCCCCACTGAAGCAGTGAGACACATGATTATTTCTTAACTCTTCCCTTGCCAAATTTCATGAACCATTAGCTCATATAAAGAGGATTAAACATGGAAATAGCAACTCTTATGATGACAGCTAATCGATAACAAACAAAAACTCAACTCAAAGTAGCAGAAGGCAACTGGTAAGTAGGTCACACTGTAAGTGAGGGCTAGAGAAGGAATTTGAGAAAACATATGAATGACAAGTCTGCACTGGCTCAGCACCTGCCTCTTACATGCTGAACAGCAATTGCACAAAGGCCATATGAAATTCCCACGGAAATAGTGCATCCTTGGGCCTCTTCTTGGAAACCAGGCTGGGAATGTTTTGATAAGCATTACAGGAAAAGATTCAACAGGCTCTGAACCATCAGTTCAGAAAGAAGCTTTTCAGAAAATGAAGCTTGCATCTCTCTCCTTCCCTGACACTGGTTAACTACTGCTATTCCTCAAAGCTCAGGTCACCAATAATCAGCTTTGTGATGATGTTTAAACCCAGTAACCTGCTGACAATGCTGAATAAGGAAAATGCCAGCATTTCAGAGCTGTGCTCCAGAAACCCTTTAAGAAATGCTTTAAAAGCACTTGAGAATAACTTCATCTTTATATTATGGCTCATCTCAATAATACATGGAAAGCCTCAATATTTTCTTGCCAAGAAAGACAAACAATGTAATGACATCAGATACTTACAGCTTCCATTAGCCCCTTTACTGTTGGTGATTTCAGCATCAAAGCATCAAACACCTCATCTGTCTCCTTCCTCACATACAAAAGCACTGAAATAGAAAGAAAAAAATCAAATTTGAAGCAGGTTCAGTCAATTGCATAGATTAAATACCCCACAATGAATAGAAAAACAAATATTAATCCATGACAGATAAAATGAAGCACTGAAGATGGTTTGCACTTTAATAGATGTACATTTAATATCATCATTGATCTAGACATGGACAACACATCATAGTTACATTGAAAATTCAGCAAATTTAATCTAATGTAAAGAGTCTTTCTTCTAGAATCTAAATCTCCATTTACAGAAAGAAGCTAAAAAGCACTGGGGCCTTGTCCCTTGGTTATATGACAGAACACACAAGTTAGGTCTTCTTAAACCTCTGTCTTGTCTTGTACCTCTTCAGGTTCCATCTAAAAACCTGGGAAAGGACAGTCAAAAAAAGCAAGTCTGGGTTGTCTTTAGCTGGGTCTTTGAAAGCAAAATCAAAGAAAAGGTAAAGAAATAGTTGTCTCTGACATTACCATGCAGATGACTGCAAATGGCCTGACCAGTATGAAAATAAACACTGGGAAAAATGAATTCAAAGTAATTTGAGACTTTACAGGGGAGACATTCAAGAGCACAGCTGGCAGGCAGACATTTACCAGTGTGCCCACCTGCTTAGGTACCCAAATGCCATTTCTGTTCCTTTTCCTCCCTCGGATGCCCTGCTAGCTGTTAGCTGTCCACAGGCACAGTGCCCTGCCCTCTCTAGCTTTTGTTTTCTTCACACTTGTACAGGTAAAAGGAGGAACCTTGCTATAACATAGCAAAAGCAAAGCAGACATGTACAAAGCATATAAGCATAGACACCAGAAAAGTGTTTTAGGCATCATCTCACATGCCTGATAAATAATCAGTTAAATCAGATGTTCTGCAATTTATTTTGTTTCCTAAATAAACTGCATTTTCAAATAGCACTGCTGCACATGAGGTACAAATTCACGTGCACTGTCATGTCTGTGTGACAAATTATATTGGTAACCTTTTTTTTTGGTAGATAGAAAAAGGGCACCTTTTGAAACTGCAAATTCTCATGCAAGAATCCAAGAGATATCTTCACCAGATAACTCAGATGACAAGTAGATGAACCAAAAAATATAATGGTATTTTTTATGTGGAAGTAATTGTGTAGAAGTTAATTCTCAGGCCAAGACTCTAGCAGGATGGACTTGGGCCCATTGGAGCTTCTTTGTCCAGGTTTTGAAATGATTGGGAAAAAAAGCTGGGTAGTTCAGCCCCCTGACTCGGCTTACAAACGAAACATGCAGGACAAAGTTGGTTTTTTGCATCTTCCATTCAGAAATACAAGGTACAAAACTGCTACCACAGCAAACAAAGCTACATCCTTTTCACTTATCTTTTGGCAATTCTTTGGGGCCTGGCCTGAGAACATCCTTTTAATGGACTTAGAAGCTGAGACAATTTTGGGTCACAACTTAAACTGTTAAAATGTGAAAAAAAAAAAAATAAATAAAATAAAAAATTCCACACCAGGAGTTAAATTTTACCACACCTGATATGTTTAATTGCATGAACAAGCACTCACCCAATGGGCTAATTTTACCAGTACTAACACTTATATTAATTTAGTAAACCTTTTCCTTGTGACTACAGGGTTGTCCTGTAACTCCTGGCTTTACAAACATCTGGAGCTCTGCCAGCTTTAACAATTACAAATATATCTGAAAGGAGAAAAAAAAAATAATTTGGTCCAAGGTTAAACTTGGATACATTACACAATCCTGGTGCTGAGCTTTACATCTCTGTTGTTCTTGGTGTGCCAGGCAACATTATACACACAGAGAGGCAGGATTAGTAAGCACATGGGGGGTTGTTAGGTTTTTCTTTACCCTGACAGGTGTGGAACTCCTGGCTTTGATTCAGTAGAGCACTTTTCCACAAATGACTTGTGGTGACAGCGATGCCTTAGGAAGCCCCTGTCTCATCCCTGCTCTTACACCCTCTTACTCTGGCTCATCTCAATGAATTTTCCTGGATGACAAACTCTCTCAAACAGCAGATGTGAGTGAAAAAACAACCCTTTTTTGAGTTATTCTTCAAACAGATCAGATGCCTGCCTCAGTGTACAATGCAGCCCCACAAGCCTTCATGCTGGCAGAGCAGCAGAGAGCAGCGGGAGGCACAGCCAGAGGGGAGGAAAAAGAGCTGCAAAGGCTCCACTGGGCTCAGCAGCAGTATTGCCACTGAAGGACTGTGACCTTGTATCACAACTCACATCCTCTGATCCTACTGTCACCACATCCATAGCATCTAGATGGGCCCCCTCTAACAGTACAAATTACAAGATTTGGAGGGGAACAAGGGGGAAATCTTGTACAAGGTAATGAGCTATTTTTGCCTGAAAGTTAAAAGATAAATTCATACTTGTCTGATCGACTCCCTGGTCTTAGTCCTTAACCTTCTTATCAGCACTGAAAGCCACTGCAGACCATAAATATTCTTTAGATATTAAAAAGAATTGCAAATGATTGAGGGAGATAATATTGTCTTTAGTTACTTAAGAAATATCCCCAACACATCAAACTGCAGAGAGGCAAGCAGCCTTTGCTCAAGGCAAGGAATGTTGTTGCACCAGTGAGAATTTTGGAAGCCAGGCCACCAAATTGAAGATTTATGTGTGAATGCAGAAGAACAATGTTAGATATCTCTTTTAAAATCCTTAACAAAAAATACATGAGGAAAAATGAAACTAAGGACACAATGAGACAGTAAGACTTGGGGCATTAGGGAGGTCTGATCCCGGGCACTACCAGTGCTGTGACTGGCACCCTATGAACAATGACTACAGTGTCTATTAAGTAGTCTCTGGATGAAGATGTTGTACATCTTAGTCAAGGAAAGAAGGGCTGGTAGCTGTAATTTGGCTTTCCTTTCTGACATTTGGAGTTTTCATTATTGCCCAGGCACAAATTCCCTTGGATGGCTCTCAACCCCTGATAGTTATGAATCCAAAATGTTTTAGAGTAGTTCAACATGACTTTCCTAAGAGACAAAAGCTAGAAAAAAATTACTTTCTTGAAACCGAGAACTACAGGACTGGAAATCCACCTGATCTATAATTCAGCTGCTGGATTTATAATTAATGGGAAACTCCCCACGAAATCTGAAAGTGATTTGAAAACTTACTAAGAACTCGAAACAGGAAAAAGCCAAGTCTAGCCAAGTAACTAGCTGTGATGTACATTTGGTACAGATTAATATACTCCACATTTCTATGCTGGGCACTTTAGCCTCCCTTAGAGGTCAAAGGAATGAAGGAATAATTCAAGAAGAGGCAGCTACCTGAGTGAGAATATGAACCTTGTTTGCAAACCCTTCCAGACGTATTCTCTTGAAGGCTGCCCCCAAATATTTTTACTTCCACCAAGACAGTGTTACAGGTAGGTCCATCAGGCAGAGGTAAGGCCACACACTTTCACTTCAATTCTTCAGAGGGGCTTGAACAGCTCACTGGCTGCTAATTACCTGCACTGCTCTGCTAATGAGACACCTTGGGATTACATTGCTTTTAATGTATATTTTCACATATCAGACCTGCTCTCTCTCAAACACTACACCTGCACCACATTTATACCTGCTCTCTAGGAGTTATTGATTCTGATGTACCAAATAAATATTGAGAAAAGAAGGTTCTAATATGGCAATGCTGGGGAAAAAACCCCAAAACATTTTAAAGCCCAGTGAGTTCTCTGGCAAAGACAGTGTTCTCAAGTGGGCGGATTCAGCTGAGCTTCATGCCATCAGCACAATCCCAGATGCAAGGTTCTGGATGGCAGGAAGTTCACCAGAGCAAAGGCCAAGCTGGAAAAACCTTGGTCTCCAGCCAGCATAGTCCAAGATGAGAGAAACACTGAAAAGGAAGGGGATGTGAAGAGAGTATCCTCCAGCTTCTCTGGTTCTGTGCCTCTCCTGGATTTAATAATTCTACATAGTTTTGCCACTAGCTGAATTTTTTTTTGCTTTCTAATCTTACTCTTAAAATGCTTGCAAGTCCTGAATGATATCAAAACAACTAACCACAGCAAAGGACAGGAACAATCAAAGCAAACCAATAATTCCTTGTGGGCAACTTCCTAGGCTTCCAGCTGGGAAACCAAGGTGAAATTGTAGGGAATGACAGTTCTTTATGTAGCCATTATGGCTGTCATTTTCTGCTTGACAGAGCTCTGATAATGTGAATTTGGCCAAGGTCTTGAGTCAACCAAATGCAAGTCCATGGTCAGTGCTGACCTCACATAATTAATTTGAGATTTAATTAAAAGAATCGTATGTTCACATTTATTTCAAGAAGATATCAGTCTCCATCCTATAACCTTCTATGCTTCTCCTGGTTCAAGCACACCACCCTAACCAACATAGAAACTTTGCAAATGCAGGCATGAGGGAAGTAATTTCTGTAAAGCTCAAAGGAGTATTACAAATGGTACAACTAAGAAAAACCCCATTCACTTCTGTACCTTGTTGCTTTGTTCTCACATGACCTGACAGGTGAACCTCAAAATACTAGCAAGTTTTAGTTGCTTAAGTTTGTCAATAAACTAACATGACAGAACTCGTGAAACTGAAGGAATGGCAAATATTCTCCAGGGTGTTTAACTGTGACAGCGTAGGAAGTTACCACAGATGGCACTGCACTGGAAGTAATTGTACACAAAACAGACTTTGTGGACAAAACCACCTTCACTGCAAAGTCTAACAGCTCAACCTAAGCTGTTGTTTCAATATTATTCAACTTAAGCTTCACTTGTAGCAGACTGGAAAATAGGAGTTGGTAGAGCATATGAAATGCAACAGTAATAATAACCACCTGGGCAGTAAAAACAGTTAAGAGAAACAAACCCTTAAACAACTCAGTTACATCTGCTGGAAGATGTCTCTCCATGTCTTATATTTCTAATAGGGTAGGAAATTTCTGAGATTTTATTCCAGCCAATCTAAGTCTGCAGTCAGCAGGAGCTTGCCTGTTAAGGTCTCTGCATTTGACCCAATGCATCTTGCATATTTGCTTGTGATCTCAGACAGAACAGAAAAGATGAGCAAAAGTTAAAAATAGACCATCACAGATTTGCTACTAGAACTTTAATGAACTTTGTAGCTTGGCCAAGAACCAAGAAATTTTCTAGCTTTTTGTTCTACACACTTGTGTCTGATCCCTTCTTGAGAGAGCATAGTCCTGTTGTTTTTTTTTTTTAAGTAATTTCTAGCATTTGTTAAAATGCCTCATTATAGACTGGCAGATGCAAAGATCTCTTCTCCCATCTACCCATATCTGCACTAGCATCCTACAACTGACTTTGTCCAAGCCACACCCGCCCTTCCCAGCTTGAGGTTTGAGTCCCACAGAATTATTTTTAACTGCTAAGAATTGACTGTTACCTCTTTTCAGACCTTCTTCTTTGATTTGTTTCAAAGGGGAGGGACCAAACTCTTCCTCCACAGGCCGGAAAATCCTTTTGACCAGGACACTGCTACTAGAATACACAAAACAGGGACCATGTCACAGTAAAAGTGTACCCACATCAGAAGAGGAGACAACAGCAACAGTCATGACTCACTTTGTACTCTGGCAAAAACACCCACTAGATACTCAAGTAGCACCAAAAGCACAAACTGCAAGGATTTAGCTTTTGATGCTTATCTGAACTATCCAGGCCTCTTAAATTGCTGAGACTGACTGGCTGGGACAGCTGACAGGAAAATATGTTCCAATGTTACACACTAATTTGAAAACCCTTAACTGTTTAAATAGAGGGAATGGAGGGTGGTTATTGCTTGATGCAATAAGCCCTTTTGTTTTTCAAATTCCACTATAAGCCTTATGGAGAGCATTTGTTTCAAAAAGAAATAAAAAGGCCTCATGTTTTCAAGTCAGTGTTGACTGCAGGTGCTTGGCCACTCCCTACCACAGGTCACAGGTTTATGGCAGTGTAGTTATGTTACTCCAGAATCTCAGACTTGAGGGCGTTCACTTGGGGATTCAAACAACTTACAAAAGTATGGGGCTAGCACACAGTGTGAGCTGAAGTTCAGCAACCCATATTAAAACCCTTATTTCATAGCATCTCTAACTATCAGAGGGACTTTAATCAATTCTTCCAGTCCCTCCAAAGTCAGATAGAGGGTACACTCATTTCCAGCCTTTGTCCTTCCCAGGTTCTCTGTTATCTTTCTGCCTTTCTCTTGTGGCACTCAGCCATTCTCTCTGCAGTTCCTATATTTGATGCATACACGTGTGTGCACTGCTAAACAGCTTTCAGGAATGCAGTGAAGTTCAGTGCTCCAATAAAAAATGTCCATTTTTTAAATTATTTGAGAACCCTAATGCTTACATAGATGGCACTTCTTTGTCAAATACATTGTCCTATGCATGTATTGAATCTTAGGGCTCTTTTAATTGGAAATGTATTAAAATATAGACATAAATAGCAGACAGTTTACATGGTAGAACATGAGGGAAGGTGGAGAAAGGGGTCAGTTTTATCTGATTTCATATTTTGTATCAACTTTCTATGAGTTTAAGCTGTTAACTGCAAAACCTGTGAAACAAAAAATATCTTACCCTTCTCTCTCGTCATCTGTATTATAGTAAACCTAGAAGGATGGAAATAAAAATCAATTATTCCTAAAACTCGGACACTTGCTTAAAAGAATGACTTCAAAAGGGAGAAAAGACAAGTGTTTTGCAGTTTGTCATATGCTAAAAATCCTTTTCCTCCTGTAAAACACAAACACCTCTAGTTCTAGCTGTCATCCGGAAGAAGTGTGGCTTAGGGAAACTGCTGTTGAATATCATGTAGTGGAAATATATCAAAGCTTACTTGAGAGACATTATCCTCTTCCCTGGTTTATATAATTTTCCCAATTATTTTACAATCCTCTAAATCAGATTGCTACTCACCTAAATTACCTCTAATACAGATTAAGCCACAACACTCACAAGCTTTTGTATGTATTTAATACTGTCTGAAAATCTAATTAAACTACAAAGGACAAGATTAAACTACAGACCTAATGGAAATACAGTTACTAATGGTACAGCTGAACATTTTTTGCACACACTGTGGGCAGAAGCCCAAGTCCAGTTTTGTGTAAATCCCCATGGCTCAGAGTCACCGGGACCAAATTTACAACAGCAGGAAATGCAGCTGACAGTAGCAGGGGAGGTATAAAATCCCAGTCTGTTGTCCAACACTTTACAAAACAGTCAGCCAAACTCCTCACAGCATGCCTGCACTGCAGGTCTGCACCAACAAGTGCAGCATCCGTGCAGCTGCTGAGCTGCAGTGCAAGCACAGGGTGGAGGCACAGGGCACTGCAGTCACCCCTACTGAGCAGGGCAAGCCACCCCAGGTGGGTCTCCAGCACTGGTGCTGGCAAGACTCAGCTCTCACTGGGAGCCTTCACTGCTGAGCCTGTGCAATGAAAATAGCTCAGAGCTCTGTGTGTGCAAAGCTGAGGTCTGTAACTATGAGTTACAGCAATAAAAGACATGGCTGAACATTGCCTAACAGCTAGGAAGTGGGGATATTTTCCAGTTAGTTTAGAAAATTATTTACAGGATTATAAATACTAAGGAATGCTTCCACCGTCTCCTGTTTTGAAACAAATCCACATTCTGGTTTGAAAGCCATGAGGACAGAAGGTACCCAACACTGATATGTGAGTGGGCGTCTTTCCATTTTCGGAGTATAAGCCAGTGACAACTGTGATTACAATGTCTGTGCTCTTTGTGGTTTGCTCAACCACAATTCTCACTGCTTCAAAATAACTGACAATTCCAACATTCAGTTTCATTTAATCTTCATCATTTTACTATTTTTCAGCAAGATGCATATTAAATTTCCCCATCAACTATTTGTCTTTATAAACACATGCATAAAGGTCTCATTCTACTCTCTGAAATGTAAATAAATAACACATTCATAGTAAAAAAGTTGTCAGAGCTGACTCTCCAGTTCATATTTTCAACTTCCCAGCAGGTGATAAAGTAGAAAAGAGTCAAGTAAGGAAAGACTTCCTTATGTTTACTAGTGATAATAACTGCCAATACTGAGTATTACCATCAGTATGATGGAGTTTTACTTGGAAGAGTAAAGAATTTTTTTCAAAGAATTTCCAGATCTGTAGGTGATGCCGACAGAAGATGGGTAATGGTGTTAAGTGACCCTACCCTTGACCTTCCTACACGTGTAAGAGCTTGGTCTTTGTTTTCAGCTGTGACAGGGAGGGGGATCTCTGCTACCACAAGGTGGCATTTCATTTCACCAAGCCAAAGAATGCACACAAAACCAGATTGTGTTTCAGTCACAAATCAACCTTATATTTAAAAGCAAAAGAATGACAGAAGTGTAACAAAACCAAACTATTCAGTTGTCAAAGAAGTATAAACTCCTTCGTACCCAGAACTCAGAAGGGTACTTGTCTCTTGTAGTTCTTCTATAATGGATGTGCCAAAACTGCATTTACCAAAAGGAGAGCTGAAACAAGCAGCCCCCAGGAACAGTGATTTATTTCCCTAAAACCTGCCCCAGAGCCGAGGCAGCCAGGTGGCAAGTGGGCACCTTCTCATCTCATTATTTCCTACCTGTCCAGTTCTTTGTAGGTTTCCAAAGTGAACATCTGGTATGAAGAGAACTGGCTGGGAATCCAGGTCAGCCATTGTTTTGAAGAAGGTGATATCACTCTTTTTCTGCAGAGGGAGTGCACTCAACTTCCCTTCAGCTGCTAAGTGAATCACAAAGCACAGGGTTGTGAAAGGAGGCATGTTAAGCATGACTTAGCCCCAGACCAGAAAGGCCCACTTTACTCACCATTATTACATGAGGCTTGGGATGCCTGGCCTTTGCCTTTCTTCCTGTTCTGCTTTCTCTCTTCATCTCGGATTTTTCTTTCTGCTCCCTGATGCAAAAAAGACAACCCACAGATATTACCCAAAGAGGAAGCACTGTGAGCATTGTACTCTGCAATGCCTGGAACTACAGCAATAGATACACAGAAATGCTAAAAGAGAAACTGGTTCTTTCATTAAAGACATATCTGGCCAGTCTGTTGGGAAGATACCAACAGACTTTGCATGGATCACCTGTACCTGAGACTCAGCTGGCACATTCAGTAGCTCCCAGAGCTGCAGACAACAAAGGGAACATATCCACATGTTGGTTTGGAGGACCCAGGACAGGCAGTGTGCAGTCTGTAGCAGGACTGATGCCAACATAACCCATGCAAAGGGCATCCTAAGCCCAGTGCCTCTGCAATGGGCAGAGTGCTCAGGCAAAATATTTTGCGTATGTAATGGCATAAAACACTTCCAGGATTGCTACCATTTTACATACTGACTGTGCTGAGGTCTTTCCTAAACTGTCCTCCACCCACTTTGTCTGGGGGTGGCATTGCTCCACTGCAGCCAGATGTGCAGAGCCTTTGAGAACTGACAGTCCAAAAAGGTTGTGCTGACAGCCTGCCAGCATTGCAAGGGTTCTTACAGAAAAATGCAGGCATTTCAAACCGGGAGAAGCTCTCCAGAAATAGGAAAGCAATGTAGCACTGCCCTATTAGGCACCAGGAACTCCTGGGAAGTTTCAGGCTTCTGTTATGTAAATACACTCTCAACAAGTTTAAAAAATAAAATTTGTTATTGACATAAAAAGCAGCAACATCGCCTTTGAAGTTCTCCTAATTTACTTTATAAATAATACTATCCCATTGTGAAGGGTAATGAAGATCCATATGTTCCCAGACAGTCGGTGTGCAAGATTACAGAATTTTTTTCCAAATTAAAATTAGAAGTTTCTTGAATAGAAAGGGAGGAGAGGGAGGTAAGGAAAGCAAAAAATACCCACTCAAGATGGCAAAATTCATGCATGAGTCAATGAACCAAGTTTAGAAAGAGTGCAAGGAACAAAGATGTACTCCTGGCTGTGATCTATCAGTAGATTTCCAGAGGCTGAAAGAGCTGGAGGAAGAAATAGCTCTTTAGGAAAACATTAGTATGTCAAACAGAAACACTGCCTCCAGACCAGGTCCTGGTACAGTTGTCACTCACCAACCTCAACCACAGAAGCCAAGGGATTCAAAGTTATGCACTTACCAAAATTGTTTCTAGAGGTACATTTGTAACTTTTAAAGCCACCTGTTCTTTCTAAGGAAGGAGTAAAAATACACATCACAGCCACTGTTTGGCAAAAAGCACATCCTGGTAAACCTGTGCTGCACAAAGGACTCTGCCAGGTGGCCACAGCCCTACCTGCCACTCTGCTGCTCACAAGGAACAGGATGAACCACCAAAGTATTTCATACATGGCAGCAAGTGCGAGTTTCCTCTCAGGAAAGCAGAAACTGAGGAGGACTCAGCCTTTTATACATAATAAAAAATATATGCTTCACTGAATTTCTGTAATATTCTTTGTAACCATAAACTTGGTGGCACTTCACAACTATCTCTTCATTCACTCATTCAAGGCAACATGCCCAAAGATCTCTGGAGTGCAGGCAATCCCTGAGCTGGGAAGTCATTCCCATCCACCAGTCTTTACTTGTGCCACAGCCACTTCACAAATGTGGCAACTTCAATACTCATAACATCACCTACCAGCCCTTTTGAGCTTGGAGCAACAGTCATGGCACATGACAGGTGCCAGCCAAGCCTACAGGGTGGATGTCACTGTCACGAAGATGAGACCACAAAATGATCTTTGCATACTAGAGCATTTCTGCTGCATAGTTTTGACAGCTGAGCCATCTGACACATACCTAAAAACCACAGTTTGCACATCACTTCAGGACAGAAGAAATAACCCTCTTACAGAAGTCTATAAACTATGCTGTGTCCAGTGAAATAATGAAATGAGTTCTTAATTTTTCCACTGATACCTTGTATAAATGCATGGAGTACTTCTGCAACTAATCATTAACAAAATACAACCTATGAATTTCAGCTGATTCAAAGTATTTTCTTTCTAATGCTTCAACTCATTTAAACTCAAGTCTTGCATTCTAGCTCCAGCCTGACAAAGCCCTTGCCCTCATAAGGCCCATTCCCATCACCACTCTGATGCTCATGTGTACACTTGCTTCTAGTTCCAGGCCAAAGCATGCCACATCTCATTGGGCAGGCACATAGACATCAGCCTTCTTCTCTCCAAAGTTGAAGACTGATATGCAATTGGAGTTGCTCAATAGTCTATGATAGTCCATTTTCTCTATGGTGTTCCACACCAAAAACAAGGATGCAAGAACTGTAAATATTCCAATGAACATGTATTTTTTTTCAGGTCAAAGAAAACTGGATTAATTTATTTTATTTTGGATCAATGTTATGGTATTTGCCAAGTCAAGTTCTTCTTCTTTTCTGCAAAGATAATCAAGTATAAAAAAATCAAGTAGCTCTGAAGTCCCAGTTTTTTTCATACACAGTGGCTAAAGCACCATGCAATATACATGCAATAAATAGCCCTGGTAGCAGCTTTCCCTGACAACCTACTTAAGTAATAAAAATTATATATTCTTATAATGCAGCATCAGTGATCTGCACATGATAAAAAGACTGCAAGGGCAGAGAATTAGCACTGAGAAAAGATGTGGACTGTAACAAATGCTTCGAAGATTGCCTAATGAAAAACAAAAATGGACAAAAGGCTGGAAAACAAATAGGGAGCATGGTAAAGTTAGATTTGTTAAGTAACATTTACAGCCTTTGAAGCATTTATCTCCATACATTTATGTCACAAAGCACATGCCGGATGTGAGTTGGTGTTGTTCTCTAGTTTACATTTAAACTAATACTAAAATCAAGGAATTGCCAGAATAAATACTAATATACATATAATATGTGCCACTTAGCTAAAGGCAGTTTTATTTCTTCAAAGATAACTCTTTCCACGACAGCTGTGCTGTGTTGCATCTACAAGACATTAATTTGTCAGCAAATGTTCTTAAAAACTGGATACCTCCACCTGTGATTTATCTAAGTGAATATACAAATACACCCACTGGTCCTAAAGAGGCACCACCATTGCAGAAAGAAACATTTGTAATAACACCTCAGGCACAGAAACATTTTTTTTCCATGTTCCAATATGAAAAACACTTCATACTTAGGCAGGAGGAATTTACTGTGCAGTTCCACTAGTCCAGGTGATTTTAATAAATCAGGTACTTTTCTCATCAGCTTCTCTTTGAGGCTGTCCGATTGGGACATAACAGAGGAGTTCACACTTTCAGAATTTATAAAGATCATTATATATTTGCTGGGGTTTGTTTAATGTTCCTATAGTATCTCTTCAACTGATCATGACAAGGAGGTGGGCAATAAATAACAGTCTCAGCTTCATGGCCTTTCCCAAAGAGGCAGCAAACTTTGTCTATGTCACTGGAGGGAGAGTCACAGGCTAGCAAGAGAAACTGAACCATTTAGTACCACCTTAACCAGAGCCAGGGGTATATTTTGACATCTTGGAAAGATGAGGATACCCAGACACACCAGCTACCTTCCTCTGAGGACGATGAATTCTCCCAGTGCCACCAGCAAGTGGAAATTCTCCAAATGTTTATTTACTTACAAAAGCCCTGTGACAAAGGGATGTTGGTAAAGATACGGCAGCATGAGTTTGGGGAGAAGCAAGTCTCTTACCAAGTGCCAATTAGCACAAACTGTCATGTGAATTGACCTTGATAATTTTCATTCGCTCAAGTCATTTTCACACCCGCATTAACTTAAAAAGCTCTACATGTGTGTATACATTTAGATTAAACAGATATATAGCCTATTATCAATACCCTTGAGCCCTTCAGTTCCCACTTCCAATACACTTTTGATGTGCATAACACTTTAACCATCCCTGTGATCTTTCCTTCTACTTTGAGACAGTTTTGATTAATAGACTCAACATTCATTTCCTGCTTTCTAGTCCGGATATTTGAAGCTCCAATTAAGCCAATAGATGCAATGAACATGTATTATTCAAAATCTCCACCAGTTGTATCTAGAGGTGACCCTTGATGAGTCTGTGCTCTGAATTTCCTTCCTTTTTTTAAATAGTGCAAATTTTTCTAATTGTTCTTCAGAAACAGGTAGATGAAAACAACTTGTTACTTTGATATTTACTGAGCTTTTAACATCCAGCTGTAGCTTCAAATCTCTCAATATTTGACATTCAAAATTACAATTAAAAGCATAGCATTTTGGCTGCAAGAAGACCTCAGCGCATATATTTACATTCATTACTTCCAAAGATTTTCCTCCACTAACACAGCTGACTGATTAGCCCTCAAGATCTCGTTGTCAAGACAGCAACAAGGGAATTAACTGAAAAGGGGGAAGGAGCAGAAACACAGAGACCTGAAACAGTTGAACTCTTACCCTTTCCATTAAAAAGTTAATGTTAGTTTTTGCCTGGGGCATGGCCTTTTGTCTTTCTATTCCCATAGTAGGATGGCAAGACTAATTTGGATAAATTTCCAAGTCACTTAAATAGATGTAGGCTCCTGAATCCCTGAACCTTGACTAGAATCCAGGCATCAGCTCCCCTACAAAAGATCTTTCTCAGCATAGAGAAAGTCATCAGCTGGCAGATGCTAAACAAAACTGAAAAGTGGTCACACTCTCTTTTACGAATCATCACTGACATTTCTGACCAACAGTTTCCATCTGGTGATATACACAGCTGACCATAATACTGTAATTCACTCAGGAGTGATCTATGTCTGGGTGCAGAAACATCTTACTAGTTTCCACACAGGAAGAGTCATACCCATAGCAAAAACCAAAATTTTACTAAAGAGAGTGTGAACATACGCAAAAAATAGTTACTGAATTACAAAATGGGAATGGATAATATTTTTTTGTATTTTACTTTTGATAAGAAAATCCTAGCAACAAAAGAGCTTCTAAAATAACTGTTTGTATGCAAAGCAGGGGGAAAACCCATCAGCTGTGTCACTGGAATTTGCTCTTTTCCACTGCATCATAAAAGGGAGCTTAGCAGATCCTCACTGAAAAGTTCATTTTTCTGTCAGAGAAACTGACATGAAGTTTACCTGCTACCGATCCTGGCTGTAAGAGTTAGAAAGGATTACATCAGCAGACTGCCACTTATGTGAGCCTGTGATCAGCACTGACCTTCCAAATAGAGATATTTGCATTTGCACTTTCTATTACTTTTTTGATATTCCAGAATCATGACCTATAACATGCTGTCCTTAAACAGTCCAACTATTGCCCACAAGCTGAGGAATCAGGGCCAAAAAGGCTGCAAAGCAGTAAAATAATTACATGATAATCAGTTAGATTTGTGATACAGCTGTTCCAAATGCTATTATGAAATACAATCCTTTAAGGAAAGAAACAGCATTTAATTAGGTCTAAAATACAGCAACAATAAACTGCCTAACAAGATTCCTCCTTCAACCATGGTAACTACGCTTTCCACTTACCTTGTCACAAAAAACCTTGATCTGGCAGTAGGCTCGGTGGATGGGTTTATTGCTGCGGTTGTTGTAGCTGTAAGTATCGATCTGAATCATCAAAGGAAGCCCTTTTACTCCTTTTTGTGAGGAGAAGTCTGTGCTCAAGCAATTCACTGTGATGAAAATCTGTGTGCCAGAGAGATTACTTTTTAAAATGTGGTGCAAACAACAATTAAACTTCTGGAAATACATGACAAGAAATAGGAAAATAAAATAAAAATGTTTTAATTCTATGAGCTATGATACATGCTCTGGCAATTCACACATTTCTCCTCCACTTCTGTCCAGCAAAGGCACTCCCGTGCTGGGAAAAAGGACAAACTTGAAAGCCATATATTGGTGCTTCAGTTTGGATCAGAAGCTCACATTTGAGGTGAATCATTTGGTTATCCCAACTTACCCTGCTTTGGTTCACACCAGAGCTCAGAATACATGAACTGGATTCTTTTTGGAAGAGCCAGACCAGAAAGATATGTTCTAGGAGCACTCCTCAGATCCTCCAGCTGCTTCGTTCATGGGAACTGACTAAAGATAAATCTGAGATAAAACCTCCTAAAATGTGCCTCATGTGGATGTCAGGTCTTTAGCCTTTACTTGTTCCACTCTACAACCCCCCGCTCTGTATGTTTGCACTATTTGTTAATACAGATCATCTTGCTTCACCTACTCTAGCTGCTTTAGGTATGGCTTGTTCATCTGGCAGCTAATTCAAATTCAGTGGGACAAAGAAAAACTCTACTCTTTTTTTTTTATTTTAAAAATTTTCTTCACACTCTCATCAACACTACTGCTTTCTCCATGCCATCAATAGATATCCTGTGTTTCACTTTAAGGGCCCTTCACTGTCTTTCCTCAGTTTTAAAGATGCATCTCACCCTGTCTTTCAAACAGGGTGAATTTTTGGGAAGGAATTTTTCAAATATTCATAAAACTACTCCCTACTTCTTCTCAGAAGTTCTCTTTGTTACAAAGCATCCACATAAGTTGACCCTGCATTCAGAGAGTCACAGAATCATCTGAGCTGGAAGGCACTCAGAAGCACCATCAGGTCTGGCTCTTAAAGTGAATGGCCCATCCAGGAATGGAACCCACAACCTTGGCACTATTAAAATCATGCTTTAATCAACTGAGCTAGCAAGTCCCCTGCTTGCCTATGCTTCAGAAATCCACCTCTTGTTCTCCCTCTACAAAAAAAACTCACAACTTGATAGCCACTAATCATCTCCCTCTTTAACTCAACTGGCACCATGGGACAAGGTGTGTGTTATCTGTACAGGACCTGGGAGAAGGATCTCCCACCACCAGTCTTCCAAGGACTATTCTGATGTAAAGCAAGCACTATGAACTGAAATATCACTGATAGCTTTCAGCCAGGATGGCATGCATAAAACTGAAGAGATGAAATTAGATTAAAAATCTAATTTTCAGTCCAGTGAGGAATATGTGCATTACATAATAACTTGAGGCAATTGTGTATTAACCTGATTCTACTTTTCACTTGCCCTTAGTTTAAATAGCAACAACAAAACACCAAACAAAACAAAACCCTAAAAGTGAACTGAGGAAAACGACTGAGAAAACCAGCAGTACATATCTTCTAAACCAGGAGGATATGAATTGAAGCCTGCCCCAGAAGAATAAGGAGACATTCAGGAAAGAAGAGATCTCAAACTGGTCTCTCAAACAGACCTGATGCACACTTCACCAGCCAGAGGAGAAGGCAGGAGGTTTCTGGGGTCTTGGAAGATTCCCGAAGGAAGAGAGTGAAGGACATCCCCCCCCTCCCCCTCCATTCCACAAACAGGGAAAGTAAACCAACAGTGTGAATGACCAGTATGTAACATCCCTAAGAAAGACAGCTGAGAATAAAGAAGGGCTCCAGTAGGGCTGGTGGGGGATACTCTACCCTCCTGGCAGAAGTTAACATTACAGCCAGGGTCTTTATGATGGAGCCAGAGCAGCTTGTTTGCCTGACTGAGCTAATGGCCCCTCCTCTCTGCTTCTGATTGTATCACAGAGCTGCATTTACAAATGAAATAGTTGAACTTTAACTTCGGAGAGGAGAGGGAGGCAAGGAAAGGCCCTAGGTGAAACTCTGATTTTGAAGCTGATAGCGTTATTTCTGTTTCAAGTTACAAGTTGATCTCCTCCAGGCCCAAAGATAAGTGTAGACGTAGTGAATACACCTTTGAAATATGACAGTCTGAATTTTCATCTGCCTTCAGAATCATTTATAGTGTCAGGACAGTGGTTTAAAGTGTGTGTGAACACACAGCAGTGGAACAAAGTCTGGCATAAAACAGAATCTGGTCTCCCTGTATTTTAGCCCATACTTCTGTACAGGGATTTTCCAAAATGTACGTTCAAATGTGAGAAGACATGCAGGCTTTGCATCTACCTAGCAGTTTGTACATCTCCCACCCTTGCTGCACAATCAGCTGAGAAGCAAAAAAAGATTTTACCCCACCTTAATCAGCTACATACACTGTGTCGTCTCTTTCACTGCCTCCACAATCACAGAGCAGAGTAGGAGCGGCTGGGGAAGACAGACTTTACGGTTTCAAGAGTCCCCATACAGCAATAATAGATTATTCAGTATGAATAATAGATAGATGCTGTAAGACTCAATATCTTGTCCTGACACTGTAATACATCAGGATCTCTCTGAGGAGCAATGACTGTACATTCATGCACATGAAGTGTACTACACTGTCATATCATTTGCACCTCACAGATAGACAGATGGATTCGAATTAACACAGATTATTCATACTGGGGAAATTTTCTGTCTCCATGCAATGCTCTATTAGCTTTCCTGTAAAGCACCACACTGGCTTTGGATTTGGAAAACATGGGGGTGTATAGGGGGAAAGGGAAGAGGACATAAGTTCTGTTATTTATTTTAGGGTCCTTTTTTTCTTTGCGTGACTTAGCACCAGTGCAGCAGGCTGCTATGGTGAAGAGGACCTGGCGAAACATCAGGACAGTACCCGTCTCTCTCCCCTGACCAGAAACCACCTCCCCAAAGCAGTAAGCTGCTCTGAGCAGCACTGATTTCAGCCATTTCTCCAAGCACAGCCTGCTTTGCCTTTTGCAACACTCGCCTTCCCCCTCTTCCTAGCTCCTGTCCATACGTATGGACATATGCATGCACTCCTACTCTCAGTGAGACAAGGGCCAAAACAGCTCCATGGGCAACCATGAAAAGGAGTGCTGCTCTGCTTTTCTTAGAAGATACCCAGATTTAAGATCTCCTTTGCTGTGGTCTTTTGCATAGTAGAATTAACATGGTTAGAAAATGTAGAGTTAAGTTGAAATTACAGTAGCAGGAAGAGAAATCACTATTTCCCTCTCAAGCCCTGTCTACACTTGTCTTAGGGCTATATTAATAAAAGTGACTATGATTGTACCCAAATTCAGATACAACTTTTTTCTTTTCCTGTGCAAACTGGATTTTAGCAATGTTTTGCTATGTGGAACACATTGTATAATTGTCATTATAGTGATTTTTTTTTTTTTAATGTCAGCATATCTTAGATTAGAACAATTAATGGCAGAGTTCCACCCATCTAGTCTCCAGCTCAGGCATGCCATTGGCAATTAAATAATAATTTGAAGAAACATTTGGTGCTGAGAAAGTTTCACAAGTGGCCTAATATAACGACAACTCTTCCGTTTGTTAAAGAGCACGTCTAGAAAAAGCACTCTGTTTTTTGGGGAAGGCACTCCTCCACGGTGTAGCTGCTATTATGAGAATTACTGTTTGTTAAATACTGCAGCATAATTAGGGATGTACAAGACACAAACACAGTAAGCTGCCTTAAATGAAAGCAAGGCTCAGAAGTGCATTTCCCTTTTAATCATTTAATTCAGCCAACATGACTCTTGCTGCGGTCTCTCAGCTTACACACTAAAGGTCTACAGTTACGAAACTTCTAATATAAGCCTTTTATTACTATTTACATTTCTGGCTCCCATTGTCTCAGAAACTGCCAAGGGCAGAAGGGAGGGAAGAGTGTGTTACAGCACAAAATAAGAAACTTAAAGCAATTTCTCTACTGAATACTGGCAATACATAGAAGCTGGGTGACAGGTCTCTTAAAAGTCTGCTTTAAAAGGTTCCTCCCTCCAGACCGTAACAACAAAGAGTTAAATGACTCGTCTCTCAAATGACTAACATCAATCCCATCATTCCTGGTATACACAGAAAGTGTGGGTTTATAGTTTCTCCTACCAGCCGTTACCTTATAAATCCCACACAAAGGTAAGACCTTTGTTTTATTTCAATACAAATGTCTCCAGCTAATGTTTACACTACTCTTTTGAAGCTTCCTCAACCCACACCACACCCTGGCAACTACATAAAAATGCCATTTGCTTTGAATCCCAGATGCATACTTACCAAGCCATTTGTATACACTGAATTTCAACATTATGTGCTACCACAGGTTAACTCTTCTCTAATACATACACGTGTGTGTGCATGTCTCACATCTATATATGCACTCATATATATATGCACACTTGCACACACAGACATGGTTTATTAAAGTAGCTGCAAAGTCTAATCCTAATAATTTCTGCTACTAACTCCCCAAAATGAAGCCTCTTTTCCTTCAACCTTTACATTTTTAGAGAAGACGTTAATTTCCTTCCTAATTAAATTAGATGTAACTTGAGAAGGAAATTCACAATTAAGGAAAAAAAAAATCTTATACTAGCCAAAGCCTGTCCTAAGTATCACTAATAATGTTTAAGAAATATGGATTGTCACAATACAAATTACTGCTAGAGACAGTGCTGCTCTATAAGTTTGATTTTACCATTGTACCCCCTGGAATTGGAGCTTACTTTGGTCCACAATATCCAAGAATCTAATCCTGCAAATCACTCACTCTTTGAAAACAGCTTATTACTGTATGAGTAATAACTGGAAAGGTTCCCAGAGGCTTCAGCGTACCTTGGATTAAAGATCTACATTTTGGTTAAATATAGCAGGACAGTGATTGCACACAAGTATACACAACAACTGCTCTGCACACAACTCCTGTACTCACTGAAATCATCTCACTCATCTGCCAGCACCTGCCTGAATAACACAGCCACAAACATGTCCATTTATTGCATGTCCAACCTGCAGTGCTTAGCAGAAATCTGTAATCTCTTGGTATCACTGAAAACCAGTTGTCTCTTTAAGGAGACATTTTTTGTTAGCAACTGTTGATTGAAGTCATATCTTTGATTTTAAGGCTAAAAAGTATTTTCCATAAAAATATAAAATTAATTGTTTCAGAAGTAACACCATCATAGCCAATTTAAATGTACCAAGTACGTACCAGAGAGAAGACATATCTCAAGGAGCTGGTATGGTTTATGACAAATATATTGTCCTTTGACCAAGAGAATTCTGCCTCTTTAATCATCTTTCTTGCAAACTAACTTCTGTCAGCACTAACACTGCAAGCAGACAGATTAATGTCTCTCAGAAATGAAGCTGAGCTCTGTTCAAGAGCCTCCCCTAGAACTCTGTCAATTGGCCAGATGCTGCAGCCAAATTCTCTATAGGGCAGTAAGGCAAATATGTAGCTTCTAGTATATTATAAAGACACTTTTAAAAGATAGTTAAAAATTCAGTCAGTTCTTGGTAATTGTTGTTTGTTTCCTCATCTCTTTTTGAAAGAACTCTTTCAAAAATACCAAATATAGCATTTGGGTTCAATCAAAGGGAGACAACAAATCACGTCACCCATAAATGTTACATATTTATAACAGATTAAATATAGGAGGGGAACAAAGATGGATTGCACTAAACTGTTCCTGTCTTCCTACCCCTGCTCCCTTACAGCAATACTTTTGTCTTAAGAAAGCACTGAGTTTGACATGGCTGCAGAGCCTTCCCGTCATTTCCCTGGATCCTGCTCTGAACCACAAGCCCCACAGTGACCTTTAGATAACAGCCTCAGCAAAAAAGGATGTTATTCTAGAAAAGGGTAAGGATGTGCCAGGACTAACTCTGCTCTGCCAGAAGGCAAGGGGACTGCTGGATTCCTGTTTATTCCACTATGACCAACATGAGATGGTGCCTTACCAACCCTTAGCAGGCTTACTGGTAGCTGGCAGATTCTGGCTGCCACACCCATTCTCTTATACCCTCATCCTGAAGGGGTCCGAGGGGAAGGCCTGCTCTACCTGACTTCAAATGAGGAGAAATATGGCTTTAAATTAGCTGCCAGCCAGGTGAAGTAGGAAAGTGAGAAATCTGATGCTCAAGATAGGTCTTCTAAATGTGGGATTTAGTTTCCCAGGAGAGAGATGTATATTTGGTTAGGTGATTTCTACTGCTTGTTTGATTTTCCACATCACTCCCCAGTGCACTTCCAAAAAGAAGTTTGTTTTCTTTGTTTCTTTCAGGGCCAGTAGAGTACTGCATCACATCCCAGCTCAGAGGCCCTGAGAAGAACCGTTGTGTGCCACTTTTATCTGACTTGGAAAAAAAAGGCTTTTGGGTCTCTGAGGGGGTTAAGTTTTAATCTTGAAATTGTGGTGAAAATGGAAAACAATACTGAACATAAACAATGGAGCCAGTTGAAAGATCATCATTCAAAAAGCTTAGGAAAAGGGAGTCTGTAATTATGCCTTGAAATTCTTCATCTCCCATGGATGAGGTAATTGCTGGAAAAAAAACAGCCTTCAGTGACGTGCCTCAGAACCCACAGTTTTCCAACACTGCCGGGGCATCCTATGGGAATCCCCAGGCCTAGTACAACCAGTTACTGTATTATACTTTTGAACAGGTACAAGCACGTACACATAAATGTGTGTAGGGAGGGAAACACTTTAGTGCAGACAAGGTGATAAGCTTTCACGTACAATCTGATTTATGCTTATAGCCAAACACTAAAGCATGTTATAAATCCTCTTATCAATACATTTACAGTTCAAGCTCCTAAAAGATCAGATATGTAATACCCCAAAATAAATATGCATAAGCCAATTTGCATTTTAATAACTATTTCCTGCAAAAACACAAGCAGCCTAAATTTCACTCCTAATGCTTTTTTAATCCAGTAAGATTGCCATATGCTAGCTCTGGTAGTGCTCCTGTAAAGGTCCTTGAGAAAGACTGCTGTGTTGGAAATCCCAAATCAGTATTTGCTTGCACAGTGATCACACACACAAAACAGTCGCCTGTTGTGACTGCAGAGGACAACCTACAGCTGTATTTTGAAATGGAAACACATAATAGGGAAATATTTGGCACGGTGAAAATGTAATCACCACATGAGTAAATATAGCGCCATTAGCACCTGGGCCAAGTACAACTCTGTTTATCAAGGCCTGCTTCTGAAAGAGCTGGGTGATTTTCAGAACTATTGTCTTTCCTTTTAAGATGTGCATCAGAGATGAAAATTCCTGTTACTATAAACAGTCAGCACCTTCAGTCAGGTGTCAGGACAGTGAGTGTTAAAGCTACCACTCAGTGTTCAATACAAGTTGTCAGAGGACTCATTCTGAGGATGCAATCTCTCTAATGCTGCTAGAAATGCAGTGGGCAATTGTGCATGAAGATGTTTTTGTACTTGAAAGATTCATAGCTTTACTTGAACATTGGACATTTTGTATTCAACATGAAAACAGTATCAGGAGTTTGACGAGCTCAGTGTTTGCTGTTTATTAACTCTACATCCCCAAGAGTACTGCATTACCCCCACTCATTTTACACAGCCTATTTCCCTTGTTGTTTGCTTTCTGGGGGCCAACTTCTTCTTATAATTACCGGCAGTTTTTCATTTCTCCCACACTAGTCCATGCAGTTTAAGCACCCTGACAGCCTTTGTACAACCTTATCTGCAAGAAACTAGTTAAGGTGTTCTGATGTCCTGGTTTATAGGTCCACTTAACAGTCACATTCCTGAATGAAAAACCTCATGCCTGAGGGTACTTGACCATTAAAAAAAAAAGGTAAAAAAAAAAAGCCTCAGTCCTCAAAAATACATTCATTCCCAATTGCAAAGACAGTCTGTGTAACAATATAAAAAATAATGGCATCAACACAAAAGAAGGCATTAACTTACAGAATATTGATTTTTGGAGATGCTTAAAGTGTAGAAAGAAAATTGATAACTTAGAGAAAGAAAACACTCAGCTTGTGTCTTATACCTGGCTTTGTAAATAGGAAAAAATCTTTTACTGTTTCTCAGGCTGGGCACCTACCAATAAGCCCCCTTATTTGTCAGAAGGGAGAAAAGTGGAGCAGTGCCTAACAATGAATGGTACTTATAAAGGGATGCCATCTGCATGGCTTTTCCTTACCTTTGCCTCCTCATTGACATCCCAAGTAAAGGACACAGCATTAAATGCAATTTCTTCAATATTTCCAATGGTATTAAAACTCTCTTTGTAATCAGCTGTAAGAAAAAAACCAGAAGAGTCATGAAAAAATATGAACTTTCTGTTTTAAAACTCATAGTAATTCTTTGCTTCTTAAGGTGGGTTGTCTAGTGTATCAAAACTACCTCTTGTATTATTTATGATTAATTATGAATAATCTTAATTGAAAAGAGGCAATATAATGCAACCTGAGTCTTACGCATAGTATATCACTAGCTAATGCTCTTGCAAAATATTGTTGGCTCTCAAAAAGGAGTAAGTGTGACTTCACTGGCAATGAGTCAGTGCACTCATTAGCTTGGCCAAGGAATGGCCAAAACTGGAAAATTAACTGAAAACTACTGAAGCATTTAAAGGGACTGTTCAAGCCTTGATATTAAGAAAAAACATGGTAAATCCTAAAGAAGCTTTTCAAAAGTCTAAGAGCTATAACCAGAGGAAATCAGTGAGCATTTCAACTTTCACTGGAATTAACTGCACTGGATGCTGGATTCATATTTATATATTATTAAAAACAAAAATCAAAAAGCCCCCCAAAATCCAAACTGACAAAAAATGCCCCACAAAGAACCAAAACCACAAAGATCCTTTTTCCAAAGTATGGACACTACTAAAACAGCAAACAAACAAACAAAAATTTAATTTGTCTGACTACAAAATCTGCACCTTCTCACTTCTTCCCCATGTGCTATTATTATTATCATCAATAAATTAGCATTTTGGAAGGAATGAAAAGCAAAAGGGAGGAAGATTTCAAAGGTGATTAACCCTCCCCCAGAAACAGTAAGGATGAAAAACTATGTAAAACAGACAACTCCCAAGGCATCTTTAAAACTGAAAAGAGGAACAAGCACTGCTTTTCTCTCACTTTGCTGGACAGTTTAACACATATTCTTCTTTTTGATGACAAATTAAGAGACATACCAGGTAATATCTCCTTGACTAAAGGAACTTCATGCTAATGGAATAACTCTCTCTGGGACAAACATTTCCTAAGAATCCCTTGACGGTTGTAATTGGACTCAGTGCCAGAGGGCTGGGATTACACTCCTGATCTAAAGTTTGCCCAAATCTGTGCTTGAGAAATATGCTGATTCTTAGCTTTGTAATCAGTTATAGAAAGAGGATGTTTTTGTATTCTGTGAGACACACAAATGGCTTCAATATACATTCCCTTTGCTTAAATTGTTGGTCTCTAAAAAATATTTTCTAGGTAATAACTGCTTTAAAATAATTTATAACAGAAAAGATTCCTGCAAGAAGAATTACTTCACATTTGAGGCAGGCAATCAGTATACTTTTCTCTCATATGAAACACAAGAACACTGGCATCTCACTGGACAAATAAAATTGTGTCTCTGGGACGCAAATGATTTTGGATACAGTAAAAAAAAAAAAAAAAATCACTGTTTAGACCATAGGAACAGCACGAGATATTTGGTGATGTAGCAAATTAACCAACTGTTTGAGAGGGCAGGCAGGCTTTTCATTCCCACCTTGAACTCAGATCTCCTTTTGAACTGAAGTCATTGGGTTCACTATCTAAAATCAGTGTGGGAATGCAAATGAGAGGGATTAGAAGACACATAAGTAGTTTAATATGCATGTGCACACATCCACCCACCTCTTAAATTTATGATTCACCAGAAAGTGCTTCGTGCAACTCACTGCTGCATATGAGCGTGCTGTGTAGGTACACTTTGGAAAGACATGAACAAGATGTCTCTTAGAGACACCTGTTTTCTTGTCTTAAAAGGCTGTCAGAACCTCACATCCCACCAACCCTTCCCTTCTCTCAACACATGCCTCTCCTTGAATTGCCATACACAAATCTCATGGAGTGATTATGTGACACTGTTAAAAAGCAGAAGTGCATCCTATTCCCCTCAATTTACAGGCAATTCAAGAAGGATCCTCAGTTGATTAAGAAAGCATTTACACCTCAATATTTGAAAGCTGTTAGGTGACTACCACTTTTCATCTTCTCCTGCTGTGAGTTACCAAAAGGAGAAAATCAGGGTTATTCAATATGCAAAAAAAGGCTGCACAGGAATTACTTCCTCTTTTGTTACATAAATTGCATATTAAACAATGGCAAATTTTTAATGTTAAACATTAATCATGCATTACATGTCATGGAATACTTTTGTATTGTGCACATAAATAATACAAACTATCCTGAAAAAAAAAACAAGGGCAAGTTTCTTTGGAGTACAAAGCTTCCAAACCCACTCTTCATATTTGAACCTGTTCCAGCATGTCAAATTATTGCACTTATTCTAAATAATCAGTATCCACTGCAATTAAGTACTGTATTCTTTATTTGACATTATTTTAGAAAAAAAATCTAGTGATCCAATATCACACCACTGAAAATACAGCTGTTTTCCCCCTGTCCCCCTTATTCCTCCTAAAAAAAAGTAAACATCCACCTTACTCCTTCTTCAGAAAAATCCATCACAGTACATAGCCTCAATTTTGCAAAATATCTTACCTTCTTGCTTAGTAAGTGTCAAGTCCTAAGGTTTACTCCTCAAGTGCTAAGGACTTGAATACATATAAGTACTTGCTTACCTTATTAATATCAACACATCTTCAGACCTGTCACTGCACCTAATCCATTGAAGCATCCTTCCTCCCAGGAGGTGCACCAGCCAGTACACAAAACAAATTAAAGCAGTGACCCCTGTGTGTTTGGAGTGAAGGAGCAAGCCACTATTTCCTCTGATGTCCAGAATATAACTGCAGGCCAGAAAGCAGACAGACAGATCCCTGCCACTGTGGAAAGCAGCACAAGCATAGTCCCCCCACCCATCTGAGATCTAAACAGCTGGAACCCACAACTAGAGCATTCCAAATTAATTTGATTCTCTGCCTGTTAAGGACCACATCATGCTCTAGATTAAAAGTGCATTCATAAACAATTAAAAAGAATTCACAGATGTTAAACAGGCTACGAACATCAAATTAAAATAAGAGTAACATCTATGGAACAGGTGATGCAGAGTTATGGATACTTAATTTTCTTTGTTAACTACACAGGGCCTATGTAGTTAACAAAGAAACTTGTAAACTCAAATATTATTTCAGTAAAATGTTAAAACAAACATTAACTCAGTATTTACATGACCCCTTCAGGGATCTGAATTTTTAATGTAAAGGGAAATCTTCATAGAGCCATTCAATATAATTTTGTATGGAAGAGACCCCTGGAGGTTACCCGGTTCAAGCAGGGCCAACTTCAAATTTGGATTAAGTTGCTCAGTTAGATCATTTGATGACGAAACCAGAAGATTTTGTTAAATGCAGCTGGATACTTGTATGGGAAAAATAATTGGGAGCCATTGTGGCCTAATAAGCCAGTTAGCCATAATGCAAGTGCTAAAGAAAATGAAATGTACCTCAGAAATACCATACTTGTAAGACCTAAGGCTATATTCTAGTTGTTCTCAAGAAAACACTACTGAGCAACATTTAGGTCTTTTTTTTTTTTTTTTTTTTGAAAATTGAGGTGAACCATGCTCTTTCAGCTCTTATATCTGACAAGAAGTGCTATATCAGTAAGTCTTACTACACTGTGCTTTGCTCATGTTTGCAGTGCAAACAAAGAATACGCACCAGAGTGCCTCAAAAGTCAGCGCAGAGCTATTTCACCTCAGACTAATGGAAAATTAAAAGCTATTCAATTTAGCACCGGTAAACACACAGCTCATGAATAGCACTGTTTTACAGAATATGTATCAGAAGTTGACTTGTTGGGGTAAGGCAACTGAAATGTGCCAGGACACCACAAGTGCAATGGAGTCAGAGGGTGCTGGCACTACGCTGGCACTACACTGGAATGAGCTGCTCAGCACATACTTTTCAAAGGTATGAGCATTACCACCACAAGCTTGTAGGGACTAGCACAAAAAAAACAGGCAGCCTTCAGAAAGTGCTGTGACGTTGCCTCTTTCTTCTTTTAATGTGTCATGATAAAGTCATTTGGTCTGGGGTGGCGGTTTTACCGCGTTAGGTATCCCAATGGGCAAGAAAAGAAAGTGAGGGGAAGGGAGGAAAGAAAGAAGTTAATTAAACAGTTCAGCCAGAATAAAGATAAGACAAGAGGCAGAGAGGAGATTCTGGAAGAGCTGCTTGGACAAAATACACTTAAACCTTCAATAACACCAGGCTTCAGTGGAAACTGCAGCATTTGAAAATCTACACGCAGCACAGTGGTTAGGACCACCTGAGGACAGATTCCCTGATCACCAGTTCAATCGCCCCCTGAAGTCTCCAAATGTGCTCTACAAGTAACCCTGCCTTGGTTTAGCCCCCCTCTCTGCCCCCTCTCATTCCTGCCTTTCAATGGTTTGGTTCCCTCAGGCGGTCAAAACAAGATAGACTTTGTGTGCTTTGGTCTTGCCGACTCCTTTGACTGGAATCCGTGCAGATGGCTGCATGTGTAAACTGCACGTGGGAGGGGAGAAGCACTTGATGTCTAGACACCGCCACTGACTTCAACTTCAGGCTCCTTGGCAGCAAGTACGTGCTCTTCCTCTGCTAAAATCTGCCGAGCATGCGGGTAGGACAGCTGGGGCTGAAATGGGCTTGTAAATACTTCAGATGGGATGAAGGGTAAACAGGTCTCTCAGGATAGCACACCAGAGCTTGCTTCTCCCTCACTGCTAACACTGACAAGACTCAAACTCCACAGGTGTAGGAATCCTGTACACTCCTTTGCAGTCACCACAATGATGACATCTGCACTCTCAGGCTGCAATGCCACATCAATCAGCTAACATAACTGTTGCTGGATCAAAGACTGGATCACCCCTTGAAAAAATAAAGGGACCAGACACTGCCATGCCTGAGGAGGTGCAGACCTCAATTTCTCAGTGTGGTACACCACTGAATACACATGCAAGGGGCAGCTCTTCTGTGCAAACACTGAGAACCATTCCTTCTTTATGGTCCCTATCCAGCTCCATAGATCCCATAGTCCTGGCAGGAACGAGCCATTGCTAAAAACTGTGGTAGAACCAAGAAGCCATTGCCAGTATCTTCCACCATATTCCTGTGCAAGGCACCAGAGATTTCCATACCTGAAATCTTCCCTGAAACATCTGGAAATGTTCTTACACTCACCAATGTCAAGGACTCTTTGTTTAGCTGTGTGCTGCCGGGAATGCCAGTACTTCCAATATTTCAGCTGTTCATCTCTGTTTTTATCCTCACTGAAAACAACCATGACCACACTCTACAAAAAAACCACCAGAGTCACATTAGTTAAAATAATTAATAGTCAGGAACACAAAAATTAAAGCCTTCATATGCCTCTAATTCTGATCCACTCACCACCCTCTCCCAGTACTTTGGTTGTAGAAGGTTGGGTTTTAATCAGTCCAATACTACAATGTACTTAAAGATTCAGGACAGAAGAAATGTACTTGTAAAATAATGCAAGACCCAGGATTATGTTCTTTATAGTCGAAATAAAACTTAATCATATTCTTAGTTTTAAAAAGTCAGCTTCACTGGCTAAAGGCAAGACATTTTCAATTTAGTATATACAGTCCAAATACCCTTTTTGAGAGCAAGACCCTTGCATATATGTATTTAATGACAAATTCAGTGTAACTATTTATTGAATTTTGTTGAGGTTTTCAATTGATGTTCTGAATTTGCTTTGTTAAATTGTGATTCAAAGGAAACAGATTTAATTCTTATGTAAAATTTTATACAAGCAATATAGGCTTTTTGAAAAAGTCCTGCAGTAGGCAAACAAAGCAATGAAAGAATGATCATACCAATTAAAATTAAGTGAAAATAAATCACAGAGAACAAAAACTTCACTTTAAAATATCCTGTTTTACTTTTACTCTGAGACACTAAGCACAAAAAGTCACTATCAAGCTGCTTTATAAGCCAAGGAGGTGGATCACAATTGATTCATCATCTGTGTCCCCCCACACAGCCACCACCATAACCCTTCATGTACTCTGTGTGACCTTCTACATTCCACTTATAAAAGCTGAACACCATCACGACATCTTCCATCTCTATCTAGCCTCTCCATGGGCATGAGGCATGGAGTACACACTGTGGAGGAGTCCTGGGTTATGTCGATACCTACTGGGTGGACCTCGTGTGCGTGTGGCTGGCCAGCTGATGCACTAACCAGAACTGGCCACGCAGACTAGTTTTCCACCAAGGACAGCACTAATGTTTTTATGAACCACTTACACAGAACTTGTAGAGGTTTAATACCTTCAAAATCTCTTGCCCCTCTGTTAGCTTTGGATTGAATGGGCAACAAATTCAACAGCCACTTGAGTAGGGACAAACAGAAGACGATTGTGAAAGTTGCACATGGTTTCACAATCTTCGGTCAACTACATCCTTCAGAAGGATGTGGTCTCACCTCTCCTTTATAATTTCCACCCTTCTGCTGCCACAGCTTCAAAACTCATGTGGCAGTGTACTCAACCAGGCGTGAGAGGACTGATTTTCAGTCAGACCAGTGACCTCCTGACTTCTGTTTCAGCTCTACAAGTGCTAGAGCTGGAACCACAAAATGGGAATGAATGGGTGGCAGGGAAAGAGATTGTACAGCAACAGAGAAGTCTTATATCAGATTCAGCCAACAGCTCCACAACCTAGGGAAACCAGGATAAAAATTAACTACTAATTCAGGTTTCCAAATCATTGTCTCTGTCTAGGAAGAGTCTCTCTAAACTTCATGTGTGATAGAAACATATAGGTTGTTGTCTGCTTCACTGCTCACATTGACTTTCATTGGTTCCCTTGACTAAAGAGAGAGCTTCACGTATTTGGATGGAAACATTTTTGCAGCCTCATACATATGCAGCCCTGCCAGCTTCAGGATAAAATTTACAGGGCTCATTGTTCATTCCAAGGTTACTGGGTTAGGATTTGTTAACTGAAAAACATTACCATGGAAATCGGGAGACCCATTCACCAGGCAGATGTTGCTGAATACTCAAACTACAATTCTACACATAGAATCTAAGATGCAAATCATTCCTTTTGTTACACTTCTGGCTAAATGGCAAGGGAAAGCTCACATTTCCACAATGAAAATTATTTAAAATTTATGGCACAAAGGATGGATTCAACTCTTCACATTTTCTCTGAAATGCACTGGAAAGCAGCTGATGAAGTGAAGATGGACTACACAGTAGATGTGGCAGATCTCAGACTTCTTTGCTTTAATCATGGCCATAAGTTCACCAGTGTTAAGTGTAGTATATATGTAATTAACATTCTGCCAAACCATAAACTGAAGCTATCATTAACTCTTAAGATCACATTCTGAAAAAACTGGACAGCAAAACATTTGTTACCACCACCCATAAGGTGCTCTCCCACCTTTACATTGAGCGTGAGAATAAGCTTGCTCTGTCCTTCCCCCAAGAAAGAAACTAAAAGCCAATCAACCACAACCATATCTATCTGCAGAGCTCCATTCCCACCTAGGAAAGAAATGGGACCATACCCTGACTTTGCTGATGGGATGCCGGAAGCATTTGTTGTCACCCGTCTCGCTCAGGGTGATGGCGTAGAACTGTCCTTTGTTCAAGTAGGTCATGGGCCCCTCCCCTTGCTTTTGACGCAGGGACTTGGTAGCTTCTAGAGTATATTGGAAAGTGCTACTGAAAAGACAAAGAGAAGCACCCACAAAATCCATATCACTTTCTCCTTTTCTCTTCCATTATGTAATTATTGCATTGTATAAGTCATAAGAAGCTAATAACAAAATTCTGGGAAAATCTCACATGGCAATTTAAAATTGCAATTTTCTTTTTTCAACTTCATCAGATCCCACAATCAAGCATAAAACTATCTAGACTAAGTTTCTTGGAGCAAAGGCTATATCTGTACTTTCTCTGAAAGGAAGCATTATGAATTATAAGACTGTGTACCCCACAAAGAAGGGATTCAGTATGATCTGAAGGAAATCAACTCCACAGACATTGAAACTTAGAAGTGTTGCAGAAAGAGAAATAAATAAATAAATATGTATTAAAAAAAAAAAAAACAACCAGAATAAAACACATTACAAAAGAGGGACACAGAGAATGGAAAGTCCAACTGCTACTTTCAGCACAGTCCAAAGAAGGAATAAAAAGAGAGGGGACAGTAAGTTCATTTGTTTAAAGACAACATGCAAATCAAGGGTTTTATGAGCTTTCTTTTCCAAATTAGTCAGACTGAATGAAGTGCCAACACTTAGCTTTATCTTCAATCAAGTAACCTCCCTTTAGAAAAAAACATCAGTTGGTTCTTGTGTTGAAATTTTAGATCTTAGAAAGACCCTCCTTCACAGAAGAACTTTCCAACTTCAAAGCACTTCTCAAACTGAAAAGTTAAGTCTCTATTAACTAGTGAACTGTTAGCTGGAAACAATTGTCACTGAGCCCCTTCAGCTACCACCTCCAATAATGGGCTTGAACAATAATCCAATAAAAATTATGCCTGCAGCTCCTCACATTCTCCTAAATGAAAATAATGTTGATCTTGGAGAAAAAAAAACCAACAAAAAAAAACTTCAAACTGCACAGGAACCTTAACGCAAAGAGTCCTCATGAACTGGAGATACAGTTCACAAAGGTTCTAATTCAGCAAAGTATTTAAGCAGTGCCAGAGCAGAACCAAAAGGAGGAATATGTTGGTCCGAAACAACAGTGTATCCTTAACTTCGTAATTCAGGCAAATACTCTCTCAGGCAAATATAGGATCATCGTAGTACTACCATAGCAATATAGAAACAAAGGAAAAACAAAAGATATTTTAACTATGCAATGGAAAAAACTACAGTAAAACATATAACTAATAATTACATTTAAATCCCCACTTGAAGAGAAGGTAGAAAAAACCCAACAGATCAAGTCTTTCTTTCCAAAAGGAGTTTCAGACAGCTTAGTATCAATTATTCAGTTTAATAGCAATCATTCAATCAAATGAAGACAATTTTCAAGTGCTTCTTAGCTTATTAAATGAAATCCAGTCATTTTTCTAGTTGCTTAGAAGTTACAAATCAAAGCAAAACTAAGATAATAAGCAAACATTCCTCTATACCTATCCAACCGTCTGACAGCAGCACTGGTGCTTCCACACAATGCAGCTGCTGCCACCATGAAGGCTCTTGCACACAGTGGGAAGGCAGCACAAAGGCACTGCAGTCCCCTCCACTGAGGCATGTGCTGGTACAGCCCCCCTGTCCTGTGTGCAAGGGGAACAGAGGCACTGCCAACACTGGCAAGTGTGTACCTGAGTGGTCTGGAAGAATGAGACCACCAGTGCTGCACAACCAGCATCCATCCTGCTGCACCACTTGTCCTACAGATGGACCACTCATTAGAGGGAGGGGCACAGCCTTGATTTAGCATCACACATAGGGACTGGCAGGTTGCGTGCTCAAGACCACTTCATGACACACACCAAAGCACACTGAGTGCCTTGGGAGATGTGCCTCAAAACCTCACACCAGACAGAAGAACTAACGAGGATGTGTGCTGAGAACTGCTTACAATGATCAGACACACACAATGCCTTAACAGAACTGCCTACACTCTGCCAATGGACTGGTCTTCTGTTTCCTGGCATTCTGTATGTTTCAGTCAAAAAAATGTAAATCCCAGCCATATTGCACTTGGCCAATTTTGGAGCCTCTGTGTAGTACCACTTGAGAGTTTTCTTGTTTCCAGTTGGCAAGCAAAGCATGCCCTATAGCAGGAGGATTACTCTCACTCTTAATTCAAGTGACTGCAATAAGTTTTATTATAAAACTATTCTGAACCTCACCATGAGTCTCAACCCATGTGTAGTGACTAAGAGATCTTCCAGCAGGCTTCCAATTACTTTCAAATTCACCACTTCTTTTTTCAATCTGAAATTCTGATTTTTGAGTCTTCCACTTCCAGGTAAACTAAATACATCTTTCCTGGGAGTTTTCTTAATGTGCATTCAGAGGTTTCATTCTTAATATGACCTGGGCCATAGCATGAAAGACTTAAATGTGTGAGAATTGTTAACATTACCAATGCTTCAGGATTCAATTTTACAAATGTTCAGTGTAGTAAGTGAGCAGCCTTTGCTAAATATCAGTTTCACATCTTCTACCTATATAATGACTCAGTTCTGAGCTCACTGTAGTTAATGATTGTTTTAACATTCTTCAGAAAAATATATCAAGCTGTAAGGAACCTTCACCACAGTCGCAGACATATGCCTAATCCACAAAAGCTAGGCATGTTCCTGATTCTAAAGTGAGAGTAATCTCTCAGATATAAACAGATCCATTCACAAGTATGAAATAAAGCATCAGTTTAAAAACTTTAGTGATTACAGTCTTTACTAAATAAAGTGACTCTGCAGTGTCTGCCCATGCTACATACATATTCTTCTGTGCTTAGGCAGAACAGTATTCTTTTCAAACTTTAATTTCCTAAGCTTTTTCTTGAAGCTTTTCAACTGTCCTGGACATTTGACTTGTGCATTCTGCCATCCTGAAAAGATTTTTCATGACCTGGTTGTCAAAGCTATATTCTTTTACCTGGGGAACCTCTCAACAGTTTTCATCTTGCATATCTTGGGCAGGGTTTGGGGGCTTCAGAGGAATTATGAGTTTGAAGCAATGCTGAGGGAAGACAATAGATGAAGATATAAACTGGTCAGATCCAAGAGCTAACATGAGCAAGAGAATAAGGGGAGACTGATGCTTGGCAGCATCAACGGAGCGCTGCAGGTACCCCAGGGTGAAGAAAGGAAGGGTGGGAAGTAGACACAGGCCCCCAATACATTCCTGCCTAATGCCAGTCAAAGCACTGCAAAGCTTATGCCATACCTTGTTTGTTCATAAATATATTCTTCAGCCCCCACTGACACACTCCGAAACTTCTGAAAAAATATGACAAATTAAATACTGTTTGATAAAATTGAAATGCAAATACAAACTAAAGTGTAACTATGTTTATTTAAAGACAACTCAGAAGAAACCATCAACCATTTAAAACTCAAAATACCTAAAAACTGGAGCAGATATTCATATGCTAGTCACATTTTATATAAGGTTAGAGGCTGACATTGTAAAGAACACACAATTTACTTAACTAACCTCAAAGAATTTGTTTACACTATAAGGAACTAACAAACCAAGCACAGCTAAACAAGAAAATGAAAGAGATGAGAACAGTATATTTCTAATTGTTAAAATTGTATCTGAAAAACACAGCAAGCAATTGACCAAAGTGTCCACTACCACAGGGATCTATAAAAACTCAGCACTCCTTCAGTATAACACAACTAAGTCACTCTGTAAATGTTTTGAAACCATTTCTAAATATGTATTTATAATGTCTTTGAAAATTGAGTAAGTATTAGAGCAAATCCAAAGCCAGTCATTCTCACCAGTACTTAGGAAATACCTTGCAAGCACTTATGAAAACTAGTAAGAACAATTGCCTTCCTACTTCTAAACACTGACTTTGCCTAAGTTTCTTTTGGTATGTTTTGACATTTTACCTTATGGTTTCCCCACACCTGCTCCATCCAGCTGTGCCTACACAATAGTGGCTGGAGAAGCAAAGAACAGCTGGGCAAAGCATGTCCTGGGGTTTGGGCAGTTGAGAAAAACAAAGGGACAGGCTCAGTGCTGACTGAGGCTGCAGCAGGGTGGAAAAGCTCTTCCTGCTCCCACACCATGTGTGTGTAAGCACTTGGGGCTAGAAGGCCACCAACAGTGGCACACATCTCCCCTAACAACTATGGCACAGGACCTAAAATTAATTATCCAGTGTCTCTTATAGAATTAATAGGGGAGGTGAAGATGTAGAGTAGTGAATGCACTTAGAATAAGTTCAAATCTGCTTGTCTAAAGTGGATGGAGTGGTTTTCTTTCTCCACAGACTGCACAGAAATCCTAGATGACAAGTACTGCACCCTGTTGTTAACCAATCATCTTAAAAACGTGTAACAATATATTACCATTGTAACAAAACTACTATAACACAGGATTTAGGATGCAAAACCAACGTAAAGATGTAAAATTCCTTTTTATGTCCAAATTCAACAAGTTTGCATGTTTGACAGCTCTCTGCACAGGGCAGATGGATTGTTTGGGAACCTCTCAGCAGCATGTCCCAGAACAAACCAATGTGATGGAATCACTCTGCTACAGCACCCCAGGGAAAGCCATGAGTATGGTACCAGAAGAGCCATTTACCAGTAACAAGTAAAAATAGCTGAAATAATATTATTTGATAATGCAGAGCAATGTCTCTAATCCAAGGTTCGATCATACCAATTTCACCATGGAAAGCTAGATTTCTTCATTATTTACCCATTCAGTTGACCTACACACATTCTGTATCTGAAAATGGATTTCACTTCCAGACATCCTGGATCTGTGTTGCTCATGGAGACAATGCACTTTTCTATAATACATGTACACAAACACACAGTAGATTTCTCATATACTCAATCAGGGCAGCTCAGCCTTAATGTAGCTTGCCTTGTATTTTCGTTACATTTACAATTTTGTAGAGTTGGGACGAGAAAAACTCTAGGGGAGTTTTACCATCTAATAGCTCTAATTATTTGCAGAGGTAGTCAGCTTTAAATTGTCATTACCTTTCTACAATTCCAGCTTGTTTGCATTATTCTGCAGCAGGCAAAAGCAGCCAGAGGGTACTCGCAATACTAAAGCTGATTATAAAATTACTTTGACTCAGCACAACTGTAAAATAGTTAGAAGGAGCTCTCCTTGCCTTTTTTCTCCTCATTCCTGTACATATAAATGCAGTTGTTCCCTGCCTGTTGAGTTCTCTGTTCCTCTCTATTAGTCTACTTCTGCTACTTTTTCTCACTTGCTGGTGTTGCAGAATAGAGCTTAGTGCAACAAACAGCTTCTGAATAAATTACCTGGGTTTATCCAGCAGCAGAGGCTGTTGCTACTCATTTGCATTTTCAAAAGAACATCTAGAATTTCTCTGTTACAAAGTGGCTATTTCTTACTGTTATGAATAGGTCTGAAGGTAGATCTTGTTAACCGTAAATAAATCTTCTTTCAGAATAACAACTATCTTCTACCTGACACATTATCCCAAAAAATAAATTTAAAAAAAAAAAATCAATATTTATTATTCTCAGAATTTTCAATAAACATCTTTAAAATTGTTTTCTGAAATGCCTCATGATGGTCCCCTATAATCAGAGCACAGACTGATTGGAACACAGCAAGAAGTAGAAATTAATTTGTTGACACAAGCATCACTGTTCTTCTAATGGCTCTTGTGGACAGTTCAAATCTCCTTATCTTGTTTACAAGCTCAAATATCCTTATCTTGTTTACAGCTTTTTATTGCATTCTTAGATGCTAATTTAAGGTGAAAAACTTACTTCTGTTCCTCCATCTTTGAAGGTGTCACTGTAGGTACTGTCAGGAGTACTGCGCTGATCATCTTTAAGATAATTTGTGTGGGGAGCAATGCTGGACACTTCATATGGTTCAAAGATAACGCCTCGGTGCTCCTCATTTTCTCCTCTTGCATAGTGTGTTTGTGGGGTCATAAAAACAGGGGTGAATTCCTCTGCTTTAACCACAGTCACTGTGGACCCTGTGATGGGTGTTGAGCTCCCAGACACATTTGTGTTGTATTCCCTTTTGGATGACTCCAAAGGATCTTGGTTCAAGGAAAGGTTAACTGGCACTGTCTTCAGGACTTGCACACGGTTCTCTCCCCCACTTAAGTTATTCTGAGCTTCCGTGGTATTAAGACAATTTCTGTGAGACAAAACCAAAAAATGTTATGAGCTGTCCTGATAGAGCAAACCTCCTTCTTAAATAGCTTAGTGGTCTTAGTTATCAGGCAAGATTTTTCAATTCTGATAAGCCACTGCCATAAGAAGTAGCGCATTAACAAATACTAGGCAAAGGAAATTGTAAGGCAAGCAGAGAGATCCAGAGCTCTTTAACAAATGGGGAAAGATAATTAACTTGATTTTACTTGTTACAATAAATTCTGGGTATCCAGGGTTGCTCTTGCCTTAGTTTATAATTTGGATGCAAAGTCAATTCGGCAGTGCAACAGCCTTTAGACACAAAATAAGAGTAAAGAGTAAGGCAGGGCATGGATTACTCACAGTAGATATTTTGCACAATAAATAGGCAGAACATCAACAGCAAAATTCATACACTGATGGCATGCTCTTTCAGGCTGTTGACAGGGCGCTAATGTTTGCTTAACTCTGGTACCCACGCTGTTCCGAAAGAGCAAGCCCAGGAATTCCATTGTAGCAGAGTAGATCAGTAACTACAGTGGCTGCAAGGTAACCTCAGCAGCATTCCCACAGCTTCCCACAGTTGCTGTTGAAAGTAATCTGGTTGCTGATAGTAGTTACAGTGACATAAAATAGTTAACTCATAGAACTTTTAGTAGGAATAACATTGCTTTGTTTTCAACCCAGGGGAAATGCTCTGACATTACAGTTCTTCTCTTGGCTTTCCACTGAAGGCCAGTTTTGTCAATCACATCCAATTTAGGAATTGAACGTCAGGAATTTCTCTGGTGTTTGTAGAAGAGAAACTGTCCAAAAAACATTTCATAGCATATTTTGAAACAATAAATTTATACTACTACCTATTAAAACAATCACCTTATGAACAGCTAGTAGAGACCATCTAAGGCTGTCACAAATTAGCTACATTGAAATAAACCTTGTGTAGCTCATCTCTGACATAATTTTATACGGAGATACCTTCCAGTATGTAAAAACTTCATTTTTTCTACAAAAATATACACTGTTTCTTTTCTGCAGATCTTAATAGTAGGAGGCAGCATCCTTTGACTCAAGTCACTTTTGGCCTACAGAGAAGAGCTGAAATCTGAGAGGAGTGAGAAAAACATTATAAGCAAATTATTTTAAGAGTTACTTTATTTGCTGGGCAGATCCTAATTTATGTAAAATAAGAATCTATAAATGAGATTACTGAGGCCAAACCACCCACTTTTTTCCCTACAACAAGAAAACAAAGAACAACGGCCAATAGCCAACTGTCAAGATAATCTGGTTTTACTAATCTCAGCAGCAGCAAAACAACACCACCAAACACAAAGAGTGAAACTCTCAGCTAACTCCCAAACTGCATGTTTGAGAATACTATCCATTTTTTCTAATCAATTAGAAGTAAAAAGGAGTAGAATGTACTTCCCAGAACAGCCTTCAATTTTTAAGCCTTTGAAAGAACACTGAAAACCCCCCAGACTCTCACAGATCCTTCAGTTCACAATTGATCAACAACTTTTAGTAGCTGGGTGTATGATTTTGAATAATACTGTACCTTTTCTCTTGGTCTTCTTGATTATCACTCACTTTGTTAACAGACAACAGCCTTTTATCTCTGGGAACCTGAGAACAACACCAGGCATGGGGTCAGGTAAATGCAACTGTCAGGCATTTGCAGCTTCAGACTGTTCTACTGCAACAACTAGAAAAATCTAACTATCAGTGTTGTCTAGTTCACAGATGTCAGGAGCTGGTTTTCTCTGGGAGACTGATTGTGAACAGAAAGAAAATTTCCAAAGAGAAAAAACATAGGAATTGTTTTCTTTTCTAGTTCTTGGGCACACCAGTCAGGAGCAAAGCACTTTCCTTTATGTTCTATCTTTTGAATATCAAGCTAGGCCAAGCTATCTCAAAATCAAAGCTCATATTATTCCAAAAACACACACACACTTTTCACTGAATAAAACAAGATGAGAAGGAAGAGATGATGCTTTGATGAGCTCTACACTGAGACCATTTTAGCTCAGACAAAAAAGGTTTTTCAATTAAACAATAAGTGCCAGGTAAGTCCTCCTGTTAGAGAGAAGCCTGGAGAGTGCAGGACTCATACCTAGGGAAAGTTTGTGGATCTTTCCCTTTCCTAGTATGGGAGCAGGTCGGGGCATGCTGGTATGTCATCAGAAACACTGACTTGTGCTTTGCTGATTGCATAAACAGCTATGAGAGGTAAAACCCCAGTCAAATCTGGCCCCTTGACAAATTCAGAATTGACACTAAGTGACTTAAAAGATTTGTATTCCCACATACCGGTGTCCTGACACCGGCACAGATATGAAATCACCAAGGGCAAAATTGCTGCCATGACAATATTTTTCTTTTCTTGCTGAGCCATTAATTTGGGAGCTAAAACTTCTATCTTTTGCACAAGAAGATGTATCCACTTTATCAGAGCAATTAACTCAGGATTAAAGAGCAAGAATAGACCTAAGAATGGGCTAAAGCCACGCTTTTTATTTTTAAATATTTTAAAGAAAGATCAGAAAAATATCTGACTTTAGAAGCAAAAACAGTATTACAGTGCATTCCAGTAGCCAGTGATAACATCAACAATAACTGTAAGACAGCAGCACAGTCACAGAGTTATATCCAGAGCTGTTCTTTCTTTCAGGGACATCCCCTTTCCCTGTTAGGCATCCTGCTGGTTAAAAGACCTCTTTCACTTTTTTTTTTTTTAGCTGGGATAAAAGCCACAGTTTACATATGTTGATTCCCCTTTTAAGATTACATATTTATCTCTGAATGACGGTCTATGTATAGGTAAATAACACTACAGGAAAAAGGAAAAGTTAAATTCAAATAATTCCAATTGACTGGAAAAAGTTATTCAAAAATATTATTCAGCATGTCAGAACAAATGAGCCAGATTATAAATAAGGACAATTCAAGAGTCTGGTGAACTGGAAGTCCTCTACACTTCAACATTACAGCACAGAGGTTAACTTAAGTTTGTGTTTGGGAATATCAACAAGAGTTATTGTTTCTTCCCTATTTAAGACAAAAATAGTTATGATTGAATGCTGGAAGTGGTTTTTAGATGTTAATCCCACTTTATTCCATCTGAACCTCAAGTCTTTTGCAACTGCCTGGAACAAGGAGCAGACATGTCTTTTAGAACACGGTTTTGACAAGAAAAAGGGCTATTTTCTGGTTTTATTACAAAAAAACCATCAGATTCATGAACTGCTACATCCAAAGGTATTACTGAGACAGAAGCCAATACTCCAGATGCTCATACACACCCTGAATTTTATAAATTCATACTAATTTCACAGACTCTGGCACTGTAGTAACAATGTCAAGCAGAGAAAAGGACCTTTTTTCTTTCTCACTGGGAACAGTTTTCTCTACTGACAACACCACACAAAGGCAAGGAACATCTCTTGAAACATAATCAGCAAAACAATTAAAACAATATTTAACCATAAGGTTGGTATATAGCATCTTCCCTACAACCCCTTCTCCTGAACACTCAGTGTCACAGAGATTGCAAAAAGGAGTCCATTCATTAAATGCATTTATATTAATAAATACTAAAAGCAAAGGTTTGTAATTCCTATTCCTATTATTTCTTCATGAATTACAAGGGGAGCTGGCATTGCTGTGGTGGCTTTCAAAGATCATCTGTCCAAGGCAGCCATAGCTGACTTCATTGTTCATTTCACTGTAACTATTTCATTCTCTAGTGCTTGGGATGCAACACTGATTCTGCTTGCTGAGGACCAAGGGGTCAGCATGGGTTTCAGAATGACATTTTGCACTATATAGAGACGCACTCTGTAGGGCTCTCCTCTGATTTCAGCAAAAATCTCAACCATAGCTTTACTTAAACACTATGAAATATACATATTAAAAAAAAAAAAAGTTACCAAAATCGTATGTAAAACTCTGGGTTTAGAACATGACAAACTGAAACTGTGTCAGTGTTTTCCCTGTAAATTGACTTAGATCTCTGGCTCTGTGTCCAGCTCCATTTCTGTCCTGCAAACTTCCAGTGCAAGGGCTAGACCTCACTGTATGTTTGTATACAGCCTACTGCAATCATTATACAAACAAAAATAACATGGGAAATTGTCAGATGAGAGATATCCCAGGTTAAAGAGCAAACTAAAACATGTGTGGAATGGACCAGAAAAGCAGACAAGTGTACAGATGGACAAGCCCTCCCCATTTATACTTTTTAAAGAATATTTCAAGTATCATCCAATGTTTTTGCAAAGGAAGAAGAACACTATACTCAAAAAGAGAACATACTAGAAAATTTAATATGGGAATTCTGACATAGTTTTTTTTCTCTCCAGAATTAAATGCATCAAAACTGTTTCAGACAGGCTTCCTACAATGGAATGGGTGCATGATGGAAACATTAGAGAGAAAACAAGATGCAGTGAACTTCTGTCTTTGAAAACTGTCTCTTTTGATGCCTCATAGAGTGGTCCCTGCTAGTACAGCAGGGAGGGATAATGACAGAATTACCTACTTTATAATAGTCATACAATAGGCCAAGAGCAGCAGCACTGTCCTCATCACCATTTATGCTCATCATAGCCTTGGTAGCTGCTGTTAGGGGATTCTCCAAATACGACTTCCAGGCTTCATCTTCACTGGTGTAGGCTCGTCTGGTGTTGAATGAAGTGTCATTTGGCACTAAGGCCACAAGTCGCTTGTTACTGCATAGATAGGAAGAATAAAATTGTGATCCAGAAGGGATTACTTTATTCACAAGGCATGGTAAAGAACATCAAATAGCTCGATTAAAGTTATATGATTACATCAAGCAAGCATCTCTGTATTACATCTAGTAACAAATATCTTCAGTGCTTAAAAAATTTAAATGCGTACAGATCTTGTGATAATAATCCAAATGTAGTTTTACTAATATACAGATAGAGCAACAAAAAATATTTTAAAACTATTTGGAAAAACAATGAACAATATATGAACATTTTGCCCCAGTATTTTTGCTACATGTACATGTGTTTAGGGAAAAAAAATCCAACATTTAACTGACATAAAAAGACATTAATAAAAACAAGAAAAAGCATCTAATACTAATCTAGGGTTCACCCAAACAGAGTATAGTTCAGTACTTATTAAGTGGGTACACCTTAACATTAAACTATTCTCTGCTTCTAGAATGCAACTTGTCAGTAATTTCAGGGAAGTTTTCTGTAACAAGACATGAGCAATAGGTCCAGCAGATGGAACAGAAGTAAACATATTTGGTCTCAATTCACACTTTATCACTCACCGCATCTAGTTATAAACCTATGGTAACGCACACAAGACCATTAGTGAGCAGCATTTGCAGCAGAGCAGTTTCCTCCAGCCTGAAAGTGGTACAAACTGACCAGTGCTCATGTATACTGCATGAGAAGCTGCTGCACCACAGCTATGGCTGAAATTTCCAGTATAATGGAAACATAAATGAAGATAATAGCACCTGCTTTTGCAAACTGTTCAATAAACTTATTGATAAAAGAACTGCATTAAAAAAAAAAATTGCAGGCCTATTACATAAGACAGTAGGCAAACAGATTAGGCATGGGAAATAGTGGAGTGAGGGGTGTGCTGCTTCGTGGGTGTTACAACAGCACTGTGAAGAACTGTGGCTCAAGTTACAAGTATGACAATGAAACTTTTAATACATTACACCTTACAAATTTGAAAGCTACAGAGATAGAAGAATAACTAAATTACTGACTTAACTGGAACCTATCTGCCACATAAAAGCCATTTTAGTAGTCAGCCTCCTCTTCCTGCTCTACCCTACCTGCACCAGTGCCAGCTCCACAAATCTAGCCCAACCAACTGCTGCTGTTGCACAGCGAGTGGCATTTAAACTGTGCAAACAAGACTTATATTTGTTTTCAGAAATAGGATTTGATAAAAGCACAATTGAACCCACACAGTAAATGCTCTTGGATGCCAGGAGCATGCCTTGCCTGGCCCCCAAGCTTCAGTGACCACCAGCAGGCTGGGGCATCGCCAGAACTCCCCCATGCTGCAAGTCCAACCTGTAAAGTGCGTGCTCCAGTGTTTAAGGAAGAGCAGGGGGATGGTGGAGATTATAATCTCTATGGTACAGAGTACTGTTTACAAGTCACTTTATTTAATGAAAAACAGAATAATCCATGTGGCACACAGAGCACAATTTTATGAGCTCTGTGGGGGAAGAGAGCATTTCACAGCTTCATATCAGAAAATACAGCCAACTACAGCACCAGTTCTATTTTCCTTTCATATAAAGCAAATGGATTTTTTTAAACTTTTTTTTTTTTGAGGACCCTTCTGCCTGGCTTTTGCTGATGATTTTTGTCCCTCTTGTTTTCACGTATATATTTGTGTTGTTGAGGGTTTGCTTCAGCAGGTGAAGCTGAGCATAAATTAGGAACCTAAAGAAACACAGAGAGAACTGCTAGGTCTGCTTGCCTTTTCAATACCGTATTGTTAGCAACTCAAATCAGATTTGCAACAGCCCTGCTGTTTGTGCCAGAGATAGCTGAGGGCCTGTTTCCACTCTGGAGTAGTCAATTCTCCCTGGCTCAGAAGCAATTATTCCAAGCAAGGATTCTCCTTTCCTCAACAAAGGTCCCCTTCAGCTAAATCCGGGCTGTTTCACCACATGGGCAGCTGCCCATTGCAACGCACAAAATCCCACTCACCCTTCTTCCTGTAGCAATCTTCCCTTAAAATCAATAACTGCCTTTTGTTACTTGGAGCACTCACAGCCATGTGACAGTTATAACTGATTTATGAGCACTACAGTCAGACAGCAAGATCCCTTTAAAACACACCTTCTACGTCTTGGGCTGTGCTTGACTGTAAAAATGCTGGAGGGGAGGAGTCAATCTCTGCTGCTCTAACTTAGACAAGATGATCTTAAAGCAATGACCAGAATGCAGTCTCTCAGAAGTATATATCTGATTGTGCTGGGGATAAGCCAAAGCAAAGAGGATAAATGCTCTAGAAACAGCAATTCAGTAAGTAAACAGTTGGGGTGGTTGGAAAGGCACAGGTACATAGACATAGAGCCTTCCCAACATCTCTCCAGAGCATGTTTTTTCTAAAAACTCAGGTTCTCACATTTGAGAACAAAGTATCTGTCTCCTCTGCCTTCAGAGATGGTCTGCAGCATAATCAACTGACACACTCATTGTGTTTACTCTGCAAACAGACTGAAACAATAGCACTAAGAAAAATAAAAAACTTCCTCATCACCCCATCCCTGTAATCAGCTCTGTGGGAGGTTAATGGTCAGAGCTAATTATCATGATTTAACATAGTCAGTCATTTCAAAGATTATAGCCAAAGCAGTCAGCCAAAACAACTGGGCTCACTTAAAGAAAACTTCTCTATTAAATAAGGCCGTTTAGATGAGAGGGAGAGCTTCTCTGAAGAAATGAGATTTGTGCATGCACACACATTCCCTTTCCTTTTTGCAGAACTGCTGAACCTCCTTGGATGATCTCAGCTAAATGTGACAAAGGGGTAGCAAAGTCCTCCATAATCAGAGGAGATAAATACGTTGTATTTTAATATAGGCTAAGAAAACCCAACATCCTAAGCAAGGCTCTACATAGATAAACTCCCCAGGTCTTGTCAGTCCATGCTAGGGCAGCCCCAGCTGTTCCAGCTGTACAACTGATGACAGCTGGCAGCTGCTTGGAAGGAGAGCGACTCTGGTGGTACCCGGACCGTGTGGAAGACAAAGGGTGACACCTACGAGTAACACGAATCCTACTGTAGAGCTGCTCTGACCATTCCAGCTGAAAGAAAAGCCTAATCTGGAGCCTGCACTTAGCAGATCCATAGATCTGTGAATCTTATCAAAAGCTGAAAATCCATCATTGACCACATCCACCAAGAGCCACACACTTAAGGAAGAAAGATAGGCCAAGATTGCAAGACTCTCACTCAACCTGATCAGCAACACCAGCAAATACCCGCTGTAGCCCCACTCACACTTCAAAACCTGCTAAAGAGCAGAGAACAAGAGCAAGCCCTGCTGTGCCCATTGCTCACCCGAGCCAGTCCACCACCCCTCTATCTGGGAGTCAGCGTGTGTGCTAACCAGAACACAGCCCTGAAGGAGGCACTCGTACAAACTGAAAGCACACCCTGATTTTATCATGGAGAAAGAGCCGATGAATTCAGGATACTTTGTGTCTAAAAAGTAAATGTTTCCTTTCAAGCTACCACTTGAGCTCTTCATAAATGCAAAATGTTTCCATTGTTTTATGTCACAATGTAATAAGTGAGCGAGAATGAAAGGTAGTTTCTGGGCAATGGTCTAGCTAGGAGCTAGATTGCTCTGACACGGGAGCATTTATATCAAGACTAAACTTCAGACAGCCTTTATTTTGCAAAATCTTTTTTTTTTTCCTCCTCATTGCTTAGTAGAGATTTTCCTGTTCATACCATCCAAAATTATTTGTATGTTTTCTTACGCACATTTTTGTGTGTATAAGACATACATAAATTTTCCAGATTAACAGCAGTTATGGTGATTTTTTAAAACCTTTTTACAAATAAGATTCTAGAATTTTATAAAACCTATATAAGTGTAGTGTATAAAGATATCCAAAACTTCGTTTCATTTCAGCTACTACAGTACAACAATGTAAATTGGAGAGGTACCTCGTACTCAACATCAATAAATCAGCTAAATGGAAAGGACCAGCCTTTCAAGCTCTTCCTCGGATTAAAGGTAATGAACATACAACAGCCAGCCCTTGAGGCTATAAAATCCTACTACAGGCAAATTCTCACCCAACTTGATGCAATTTGCAAATTAGTTTACAATGAATCAGAATTGCCCATTAACACACTCATGAACAGTGGTAAAAGCTTACTGATCAGAGCTTCCTTTTTATTCAGAAACAAGGTGTCCTGCCTGCCAATCTCTCAAAACCAATTTTGATGCTCAAGAGCTTTCTCTTGAATTTGCAAAGTTCAAGCAGCCCTCAACTTCTCAGCTATATCTGCCACTGAACATAGAGCAGACTGATGCAGACATGCTGCATCAAGGACATCTGCATCCTGCTCCATCGTATGCTCATCCTCATCCAGTTGGCCACAGTGGGAAAGAAAGCCTCTTCCTACCTGCCTCACATCTTTTGCTTTGCCCAAGAAATTCAACCCTGAAATCCAAAGCAGATTGTTCGGACTGCCAAGGTGGGCACCTAGCCCAGGCATTTCCATTTTTTAACTGTAGGTTGTTTTGTTTTTTTCTTTTTTGACATTGCATTTGTTCTTAAAAAAGTTACAATCAAGCTGCTCCATGAATATACCTGCAGACTTCTTCAGCCCCTGACAACGCAAGAGGACTTTCCTCTCCCTGCAGAGGCTAGATGCCAGATGGGAATACACAAGAGATATGTGTGAAGCAGGAGCACGGGAGAGGTTCCAATTCCCAGGTTTCAGCCCAGGCCTGAGCCTGCTCATTCTCTCACAGGTGTGATAAGACTGCCAGGCACTTCTGCACACATCACCTGGAAACTGTTCCTTCAAGAGAAGGGATGCAAGGCTTTGGTCCACACAGCTGTTATAAAGCATCCAGAAATTTTAGCACTAGTCAAATAACTGGAAAAGGCAAGACAGACTCACGCCACCCTCATTCCCAGCCCAGCACATCACGGCCATAGGATATTTATCATAAGCTCCTTGTTAGCTGCATGATAAGGTGACCAGGGCAACTGTCTCCAATCTGCAAATGCTGGGAGAAACACAAATTCTAAAACAAGATTCTAACCAAAGGGACCACTTCTGTTTGCACACAGACATGTATCACACACCATGGTGCATTCTGGTCTTTCCTCCAGTGCAAAGTCAAAGAAACTGTGACCTTTTAGAACACCCATGTTTCATTTGATATGACAAAAGGTACAGTAGCACACTCTAGACACATCCAAAAACAAGAAAAGAGAGCAGAAATTCCCACTTCAGTTTTGACACAACTAAGGAGGGCAGAGTATGATCATTTACAAACATTTCAGTAGTTCTCAAACCCTCCGCAAGTTTATTTTACACTTATACAAATCTTAGTTCAGCTATAAGGTAACTATAAAACAGATCTAGAACAGATGCTCATGCAATTTGTCTTAAAACTAATGCACACATATGAATTCACAGGCACAAAATGAAGAACTATGACCATTTAAAATGCAGGACAGATCCCACAGAAGCTGCATAAGTTAAACTTCAGATTTCAGATCATAAATTTCTGTCTGTGCTCATTACACATTGAAGTATAAATCAAAGCTAGCCTTAGTGCTTGAAACCATTTGTTTCAAATATTCTGATTTTAGTTTTGGCCTAAGTTTACTACCTTCAGAATACTACTTTGCCTACTTGACATCAAGTTAAAAACAAAACAAAAAAACAAACAAAACACCACGAAAAAACCCCCACAACTTGTGTGGCTCATTGCAAGTTGTGATTTATTTAGTTAAAAAAAAAAACAACTTGAGACTTGTCAGGATCTATTGCCAAAGGTATAGTTAGTCTGCAATACTGTTGTTTCAATTAGATAATAGGGTTCCGTTAAAACTACAAAGGAGCACAAACATTTAACGAACAGGAAAATTATGGCCCATGTGTCTCAGCATTTTGTCTTTCATAGCCGACAATCACACCATTCCCAGAAGCACAACAGGTCTCCAAAATGTACCTAACCCAATCCAGGGACTATATAAATATACAAATTAATTGAGAGTGAAGGGAAAAACAAACAAACAAAACAACAACAACAACAAAAAATATCAAAGCATTTAGACCACCAGGAAACAAAAAGGTAAGATGCCCTCTGGCCCAGAAGTCCATACCAAGGAATAAACTCCCATTAAAGAGGCTGAGTCATTTTGCCTTCTAATGAATGCAAGTTTGGGACCCTTGCAATATTGGGACAATTATACTTTTTGAGCACAAGGCAAAGCTGAACAAGATTACACATGTGAAATGATTAAAAGAAATTATTTCACTGTCACTAAACACTCAGAGGAAGTAAAATAATATATTAAGAACAGCAACAACGAATGGCAAAACAAACTAGTTTAACAATTAGATGCCTAGTAGAAGTTCTGTTTTTACTCTGAACCAAAATAACTTGAGCATGCAGTAGTGATCAAGAGATTAAAACACATAGGTGATTCATTAACATTGACAAAAAATTATTTTTAACTATGCCAAAGCGGAAGTAAGAAAAAGAAATCTGACACAAGGATTAAATACATACAATAAATGCCTATTGAGGACTAGTTCAAGTAGGCAATTACTTACCCTGGGACAGACTTTTTATACCTATGATTTCAGAGACTTTTTTTTGTTTCACTTGTAATAAAGTACTATTTCTACCAGACAATCTTTTGTTACTCATGTACTAAGTCTGTTGTTTTTATTTTTTTTTAATCAAAACAAAGTCTCAAAGAAAGGACAGGTTTCAGCACATTTGTAAAAAAAAATCACTAACATCTCAAAAAAATGAGGAAAATCTGAAGCTCACAGCATTTCTGCAGGAGCTGACAGAGTTGATCAGAATTAGCAATTATTTAGCAGCTTCATGGCAGGCCATGCTGTTTTCTTAAGAAGAGTACTTCACGTGTGCATAGCACCCAAGGTTGTTTTAGCTGACTTGAAGCAGCAAGAAGCAGGCTGTAAAATTAAAAACAGGTCACGACAAGGCTGCCCAGACCTCCTGCAATTTAACCTGACCCTTGGCCTCGTGGTCCCTATTCATTCACTGCTTCCACAGAGTTAATGGAAATGGAATAGTTACTGCACTGATAGCTGCTTTTTCAGGATATTAACTCTTTTAGGCAGCCAGAAGGAAAACATGAATTCAATGAGCAAACCCAAGAGTCAAGATTTCCCACAGTATTTTTTAAAAGCATACGAACCCAAAAATATACTTCAAAGAACTACTTAAATACATTATTACGGAACATACAGTTTCCTCCCCAAATCAGAAAAAATAACAAATATATATATAAAAATACATTACCATAACTAGATAAATATATATAAAATAAATCAACATATGTAATCTTTGATGTTTGAGACATACTCTCAAGCTATAGATATACTGCAATATTTGTCTTCACAGTTCAGATGTACTTAATATGGTTTCCTTGGTTAAATACTTTGTAAGCAACCACTGTCTTTTTTATGATGTCAGCACTGCAGAAGAACAGAACAGTATCCCTGTATACTAAGACATCTGAAATAATTAATTCTCTTCTTTTAACTAGATAGTACTGTCCTAATCAATGATCAAAAAACCAATGAAGATTCATCCCAGGGTTAATTCCTAGATCAGCATTTGAAAGTGCTATTTTTTGTATGTACAAAAAAAAGAACAGCTTAATTGGCTACTTCCTAATAAAAAAAAAATAAATATTTAAGGTAACCACTGCACTGGATTAATATTTGTGAAAATGTCTGGCAACAAATGTCAACTGATGTAATACTATTTCCCTTCAGATGTCCCAGTCAAAACAGGGACAATGATGTCCTTGCTGACCCTTCCACAGGGAAGAGGTTATGTGATCATTACAATCAAGTTAAAGTGACCTGGGAAAATCCCCTCCCTTCTCTTTGGCTTTGATCTTCAGTCAGGTCTCAGACTCCAGCACCAGAGAGACAGTAGTGTAAACAGCAAGACCTAGCCATTTGATATTCTTACTCCTCTTAGTTAAGCTTATGGTTGTAAGTTCTATGAGGTTCTGCACACTGATTTTTCACCTTCCTTGCACAGAAATGGTTTTCTAGGGAACATCTGTGACAGCATGTCTGGCATTCAAAAAGCACAAGAACTAAACACATCTAATTCTTGTTTCTCCATTCATTCCCGGATGAGTAACATTTTGGAAAATTAATCTCACTGGATGCCCTATTCAGACAATTGGCTGTGGGGGGAAAAAATATTAAGTGATTTGTCACCTAATTGCTACTTAATATCTGCTGATGGGAAACATGTTTGACCCTCAAAGAAAAAAATTAAGAAAAAAACACAGAATCACATCATAAATTACAAACCCCCTTTGCGTTATAGCAGTAGATGCTTAAGTTAAATATTACAAAGGCAGTAAATTTACACACTGAGAAGAAAATAGTAAATCAAAACTACCCTGTGAAGAGCCCAAGATCAATTTCTGCCACAGATATTACCAAGCAGCAAGCTGGATGTGAACATGCCTCCACTGACACATGGGAACAGGTCTAAACCCATTCCCACCTACAAGCTTGCTCTCCACTCAGTTATTTACCTACAAGCACATGCTCTGCTGCAGACCGAGGCTGCCCCAAGCCCTCCTTTATGTGGGCAGCCTGAGCATGCCCCAGCTCCAGCTACCTGGTGTCCTGAGTAGCTCTGCACACCCTGGGCTGCTGTTAGCCTGACAGGGGGCAGGCAGGCAGCTGGCCAGCCGGCTGAGAGCCACAGCAGCCACGGCAGCCAACGTGCTGGGGCCTGCCACCAACCTGCCCTTCCTGCAACTGCTGTCCCAGCCTACCTGGGCCTTCACACAACTCCAGGAGCAGCAGGGACACAACTGTGCCGTTTACAAGACAGATCCCAAATGGTTGTATAATTGCTGCTCCTCTTTCACAGAAGTGCTGTCAATTTCCAAAACCCATCCAGTTAAGTCTCACAAGTAGTGAGCTCACCGATTCACTCCACTAATGCACTAGAGCCATGACTTTGGAGTTTTGCAGTGATCACTTTTTTGGTATACTACAAAAGAACAATTTTAGCCTATAAATGCAGAAGTGTATCCCAGACTCATCTTTTCACCCTGCACAAGGTGGGTGCTCTTTCCCACCCTGCAAAAGGTGGGTGCTCTTTCCCACCCTATGTCCCTCAGCCTTCATCAACACCCAGGTTCCCTTCAAAGGATCTGTAAATTGGATAATAACAGAAGCAGCAGTACAGACCTAGAAAACATTCGGAGTGGGAAGGACATGCATTTCCTTCTGCAGAGATTACAGTTTGAACAGTTATTTTCTTAGCACCTGCCATTTGCTTGCACCCCTGCTGCATATGAACCCAGACCGATGAAAAATGGATGTCAAAAATAACCTCAACTCTCAGCCAGTTCTCTAGCTGCACAACAGCTCTACTGACACAGCTGAGAGGGTGGAACAGAGGTAGGAACAAGTGGCCACAGCCTGCTTAAATCAGTATTACCTCTGAAAAATGCATGTGCAATCATGCCTTATCTCTCCTGACCCCAGAGGTTGTGGAAACAAGCAGACAAAACCCAGCTTAGGCAGAAAGACTAAAGGGAAAGACAGGGAGATAGGTGTACTCTCTTAAGGATAATCTCCCCTTCCAAGCTCCTCAGTTAGCATGAGAATCAAACACCTTCTTTAGCATTTTAACTTAACTGCCCACCTTCCTCCCTTAAAGCACTACAGAACCTGTCCCTACTGCTCCCTCCAAAGAGGGACATTGCAGGGAGCTCTATTTAGTAGTGCAGAAGGGTCTATCACCTCTCCAGAAATGCCAGCAAGTCCCACAGATTTTATTTTCCCACACTTTCTATATTTCCTCCCCTGCTCAGTGCTCTACACCAGCATTTTAGTAGCACAAGGCCCACAAAAACACGTCCAATGACTCTGACAAATTAACTGACTTCAAAATAATGAGCTCCACTCTCCAGTCTTGCCTGTAGGGAAGATCTGGTTTAAAGTAAAAGAAAGACCATGCGGAGAATAATGTACTCTCTCGATTAGGTTCTAATTTGATATAATTAGAACCTTAAAAAAAACACCAAAAAATCTTCCCATGCAAACTCCTCACACCAGTCCATTATCTCATTCCATCTGGTCATCTCTTCTGGAAACAAATTTATTTGTCTTCTCATGTTACACTTGCCTATACAGAGCACAGGGGATTTCTTTACTCTCCATTTCCTCTTCAAACTCTTACCTATCACCTCTGAATTTTCTAAACACCTTAACCAGAAACAGATCACAGGCATACCTGCAACGGAGCAAGTGCTGTTACTTGAGGCTGCATGCTCTGCACTGCTCTTAAGTTCCTCACAGTGGTAACAGCAGCAGCACTACACAGAGCAGGGAATGAAGAGCATTAATCTCCAGTCTCAATAGCTTACGCGTTTGCCATATTGTTGCTGTTGGAAAGGAAGGATAGCCCAGTATCTCAGTAGCATCCCAGACCCACAGGGAAACCACTTTTGCCCTAGTTTCTTACATGAGTTAGGTTTCCTTTCCACTGTTTTTCTGATTGAAAGCTGACTATGATGCGAAGTCGCTCTTCTGACCACCACCCCCCGCCATACACACACCTTTCCATATTCCCCTCCTACTCCCATTAATTGCCCTTGATCTGCCGCAGCCCAGTTTCTGGCTGCTGAAACTACTGGCAACTAGGCTTAGCCAGGAAGTAACTCACAGGCCCCTTTCACCTTCACGCCGTTCTGGAACTGCCCGTTGCTTTGGGATGCCCTCTAGCACCACTTATCAGCTCTTCCACAGATAATTTGGCTCCCCTCTCAACTGACTGGACTGCTCTTTCAGCTGCTCCTCCACTCACCCGCACCCCTCAGGGCTCTGTCCTTATTCCCTTCCTTGCACTTTAATAATTTTACTGCTCTGATCTGGTCACTTAAGGCATCAGTGCCCAGCCCAAATGAACTCCTAAACGCCACTCTCAACTCCTGCCCAAATCACTTAATTTCATGTCAGTAGCTACCTTCGTACAATCCCACTGTCAGCTGATGTTTGAAAAGGCCAGGTCTAGTATTTCTGTTTAATCTTTCCCCTCCGAACCGTCCTGTCTCTTCCCTATCCGTGGACCCACCCCTGCTGTTTTCTTTTGTCGGGTAATCTCCTTCTTTCACTCTTTGACAGGCAGGTTGTCACCAACCAACATCTGACTCCTCCTCTCCGCCTCCTTTGGCACAAAAGCTCTGGGGAGCCCAACCAGGGCTGGCACCTGAGCAGCACCAAACGTAGCCGAGATCACACCAATGTTTGGGGCACTCCTACCTGCAGCGGGGCAGCAGTCAAACAAAACAGCCACCTCCCGCCCTCCATCTTCCTTACCCCGTAACTCGCCAGCTGCCTCCTGCAGAAGCACTAATCACCCGAGCAGGGAAAATGGCCTTCCCGCCTGGCTGCCTCACGGCGGCTCTGGGCGCCACGCCGAGCCACCCGCCGCCATGGCGGGAGGCCTGTGCGAGTTATTTACCGGGGGTGAATAACCCAGCCCGGGCCTGGCCCGCTCGGCACTGGGGTGGCAGGAGCGGCGCACGGTGCCGCGGCCTCCGCGCCCACCGACGGCTCCCGGCGGCGCTCCCCATCCCGGGGACACCGAGCCAGCCCACCGCTGGCCCCTCCTTATCCCGGGGGAAACCCAGCACCAGGGCCGGCGGCCCCGGGAGACAACGGGAGTGCCCCTGCACCGCCGCTCTGTCCCGGCCTCGCTACCGCCAGGCCTGGGCGGGAGAGGGGCTGCGGCGGGCCCGGGGCCGGCAGGAGCGGGAGGCTTCCCTCTCCTCTTCATCCTTCTCCTTCGGCCCCGCTACCGTGAAAGTTACTTTTTAACTCCGCCGGTCTCCGGACAGCCGCGGGCCCGCCCGGGCGTCCCGCCGGGAAAACAAGGTCAGAACGGCGAGGCAGAAGGCGCCGCATGGAGCGGCGCGGCCGGGGAGCACCTGGGCCGAGGCGGGGCCTTCCTCCCGCCGCCCGGGCCCCCTACCCCAGCTGGGGGGAGGAAGATAACCATCCCCAGCCCTCCGGGGATAAAAGCCTTTTGTTGCGCTAGCACAAAAGCCAAGAAGCACTTTACGTCCGAGGCCTTCGGCGGGCGGAGGCCGCTCTGCTCTTCCAGGACCAGGAGCTCTCTGTCACGAAAAGCGACCCTCGAGGTGAGGGGGGAAAAAACGAAACAACACAAACAAATAAATAAAAAATTGAACTAAAAGGGGAGTTAAACAAATAATCGCGCAGCCCCACGGGCAGGCAGAGAGCGAGGTGCGGGACCGTGAGCCGCAGCCTGGTCCTCGGGCGCTCCGGAGTGTCTGTGCGCCCGGTCCGGAGTCGCTGTAGGAGGGAGAAGAGGGAGAAGAGCCGTCCCGGCGGGTCCGCGTCCGCCACCAGCCAAGGGGAGCACGGCCAGTCCGGCGGGCCGCCCCGCGCAGCGGGCGCAGCGGCGTGCCTGCGATCACTTACTTGTCCGTCTCTTGTGACATGTTTGATCCAATGAACTCTCTCCCCTTTTCCCGGTGCCTCCGTCTGCCTGGCGGAACTGGACTTTCAGGTCTGTGCAGGTGAAGGTGTGCGTGTGAACGCCCGGGACGGCAGAACCAGAGCTACTGGTAATTCTGCTTTCCTTCCCCCCCTCTCCCGGCTCCACAGCCAGCTGCCGAGGCAGGACAGGTAGAGCCCCCTCCCCCTGGCATGTGGGGAGCGGCACGGGAGAGCGGCCGGGCCGGGCGCGCACAGGTAACTTTCCCGAGCAGCGCTGGATTCTTTCACTAAAGGAGCGGGGAGAGGGACGAGCCGCGCGCTGATTGGGCGGCGCGGCCGCCAGGTGCGCTGCCATTGGCAGAGGCGCGCACAGGTGAGGAAGGAGCCGCCGCCGAGCGCCAGGTAACGAACGCACCGCGCGCCCGCGCCGGGAGGCACCGCGGGGCCGCCGCCGGCGAGAAGGGAAGGAAAAGAAAAGGGAGAAAAAAAATAAAAAGAAGAAGGGAGCCGGCGATCGGGCGGCGGGCAGTTCCACCGTCCAACAACGCCTCCCTGCTCCGCCGCGGACCGAGGGGCCCGGCCCGCCGCGCTGAGGAGGCGAGGAGCGGCGCAGGGCCGCGGGTGCCCCGTGAGGATGAGGCAACCCCTGGCCGCGGTCCGCCTCACCTGTCGGGCTGCTCCGTGCCCGAAATCCCCGGCTTCGCTGGCCTGCGGCTGCCGTCGAATAACGCCCAGGGAGGTGTCGCCCTTCGCAGGACAGCTTGGAAGATGGGTTTTTTTCTTGGGTTTGGGGACTTTTTCACCTTTTTTTTTCCTTTTAATTTTTTTCCCCTTTTGACCTTACTACGGTTGGGACCGGCTGAGTTTGACATTGGTGAATGTCGTTCTGCAGAAGGGACCTCACGGCAGCAAGATAAGGTGGTGCCAGGTGATGACGCCCACTGTGTAGATCTGAGAGCTGATGCCTGAACTCTGGGGGATGTTGATGATGGGTGTTGAGGGGTCTGTTTTGTCAGCAGGGGAAAGCTGGAAGAGAATGGAAAAGCTGAAATGGAGCGTTTATTGAGGCTCTGTCATGCAGGGATGAAGTGAATGGAGAGGACTGCAGATCCATCAGTCACCCCTCAGTCCAATACAACCGGTGTACTTTCCCGGAGGACCGAAGTGGGTTTAGAAGGGACAATCAGATCGGGCTTTGGGGGCAGCAGCTTTGACCCTGAAGGAGAAGGTGGGGGAGGCGACCTCCTTGGGTCAGTTTGAGACAGGTAGTGGAAGGGTAGCAACGAGGCTCCCATCTGATATCACCCATTCTCAGTGCCCATTCCACCATCAGAGACAGGCCAAGACTGCATTAATTCTTCCTGCTGCCACCTGCCCTCCTGGAAACAGCTTTCTATACTAGGCATCCAACCTGACTGCTGACAACCTCTGCTGTACAAATCGTGCTGAATGTGTAAAGAATGCACCACTATGTGGGGTAGACCATTATATTACTTAGTCATCTTTGCAAGACAATTACCTAAATTATTTAAAACCCATCAAATTTATAATGTCTTAGGTGAAGGGAATTTTCCATTTTCTATATTTGATTTCATAAAATTATAGAATACCCTAAGCTGGAAAGGGATCCTCAAGGGTCATGGAGTCCAGCTTCTGAACAGGGGAATTTCCTTTGACAGGGGAATGTAGTAGGAGGGATATTAATGGAAGAACGTATTTTAATAACCAAATATATATGTATAGACACAGACACATACATATGTACATATGTATAAAACATGTTATGGTCTGGGGCCTCATCTTCATTTACCTACTGCTGCAGTTGAAATCAAACTTGACTCTTCTAAGTCTGTGATACTATGAGATCACAATCAGGCACAAATGTCTGTTACTGGGTGTCATTCCTTATTTTTGTTCATAGTAACTAATCAAATCAAACAAATTTAGTATAAATCAGTTTTAAGTCTGCATAAACATAGTCCCATTAAGATTTGTCACTTTAACTAAATCGAATTAGAAAAATACTTTGCCTAGATGAATGACCCTTTGATTGAACACAAGATATTAGTTAGCCATTCTCTTTGTCCATTCACCAGTCATAAGAAAGAAACATTATACAATCTATGAATCCAGTGACGTTGCCAATGTAGCCATTATTCATGGTGATGCTTGTATAAATTATTTTGTATAGTACATTTTGAGGAAGTGACAAGGCTTCAATAAACACAAGAGAAACAGAGTAATTTATTCATAGCAAATGATGCAGTCATTTTGAACACAGAATTCTATAAAATCTTAAAATTAGTTGCACCTCTCAAATACATCACGTCTCAAGTACATTACTATATACTGTTTTCAAGAAATAGTGGTAGAATGCTATAACAGTTTAAGCTACTGTTAACTGCAGAAATTATAAGGTTTCTTTCCCAAATAGTTGTTATGCTGAAAGAAACTTTGAGACCTGAAAAGGTTACCTGTTTGAGCACCATCAATAGGATTAATGCCAGTTCAGGTATCCTCTTTCTCTTTTTGAATTTTTCAGTTTTAAGAAACATTTGGATGTTGTTTTGTGTTCATTTCCCTCCCTCCCCCCTCCATTTTTTCCCATATGAAATGCATAGTAAGAAGGAGAGGAAGATCAGTGATGAGCACATTTGAAAATGCCACCTTCCCCAAGGTGGAAATGCTACTGATATGTGATTTTACGAGAAAGAAAGCTGCATTTGATGCCATCTGTAGTCCTGGACCAAACCCAAACTGTAACTCAAACTGAAATGGAGTTTGTTGTTCTAGTACTGGGTCAAATACAAAACTGCCTTTAGCAGCCTGCTCTCAGGAGAGATCCTCTTAGAATGAGGCAGTCAGGAGACTGAATTACTGCTCACTATCTTAGGAGTAGTTCCAAGGTCAAAGTTAGGAATATAAGGGGAAAATGCAGCAATAAACTCTTGATTTGAGGCAGTTGGAGATGACAACTATTATTTAGTTAGGAGTTGCTTATATAGAAAAATATACCCTGAAAATTATTTTAACTAGGAAGGTAGGCGTAGAGCCCACAGTTTTCTGGATGAGCCTTTTGCTTCACACTGCAGCCTGGAATCAAATTGTCAGAGTCTACCTCTAGAAGAACAGGTCAAACAAGTCCTACTTAATCCAGCCTGATGCTCATTCTTCATGATCTACAAGATTATTATAAACTAATCTGTTAGTCATTGAAACATCACATAATGTTATTTCTGGGCAGACCAGTCTCTCTTCCTTTAGAATCAAGGCTATGTAGAGCAAAAATAGAATAGCCATGCCATACATTATTAAAAATCCAGGACTTGTCTTTGGAGTCTACAGGAAATATTTTAAATGGTAGGCTACTGTTTTTCATACTATGCTTGCTTCTTCGTTTGCACAGTAGCTGATAGTTTTCTGTGGCATTGTAAGGATTCAGTGTAGAATTCAGCTGTCTAAAGCTTTACCTCATGTTTATGCTATTCACTCCATCGCAGCAAAAGTCGTTTGGACTTGCCAGCACTGGGTAAAGGAAATCAAGTGTACAAATAAGGCTTAACTAGGCTTACTAATTGCACCAAGTATTTAAAATACACTTCAGAAAAGTTTACACTATTAAAAGAAGTCTATGAGATAAAAGATGTTGGAAAGATATTTATGCCAAAACAGTGTTGTAAAGCAGTTCAGTGAGACAGCAGATGTTTGAAAACAACTATTTTCAGTAGGCAATGATTACCATGTATTTTTATTTGTGTCTTTCTGTCACTGATGGCTGTTGATATAAAATGTATTCTCTCACAGTAAGTTCAAAGATAACCACCTACTTACTAGTTTTGTTATATGCAACATTTACTGTTAATCTTCCCTACAGCCCTCCCTTTGTAGTCTTCTGTATGAAACTATATTGGAATTTGTGCAGACCTTGATCCTCAACTGACTTCAATGAAGCCATTGTGTACATCAAAATAAGCTTAAAAGATTGCAGTGCAACCTTCCTATACCCCAAAACAAGTTGTTTTTCTCCTCGAAGAATGAATTGTTGTGCACTGTTAGCTTCAAGAAAGTGATTCTAAGTAACCAGGATCCTGGTAACAGTTGACTTTTAATGCTTCACAGTTAGCTATAAAATTCCTGCTGGAGTAGGAGATTTTGTGATTAATGGCCAGTACTCGTGGATTTCCATGATGCTGCCTGGAAACTGCAATTTGTGTTCCCCGAATAGGTCTGTTGAGAGCCTTTTAACAATCCCAAGTTCTCAAATACCTCCACATCATATATGACAGCAACAGCTCAGCCATGTGGAGGATCATGGAATATCAAGCATTTCCTGGCCGCAGAGTAAGGTGTGAAGCTGAGTGGCACTTTCTATATGAAATGCTGATCTGCATTTCTTTTAGATTCATCAAAGCAGTATGGAAATCCATAAGGGGTCGGGGGGAAAGGAGAAGCTTTATTTATTTTTGCTTTGTTCATTTTGTTCATTTCTACATTTCATGAATGTAGACTTCATGGTTCTGAAGCATGACAAAGTTACAACATGACTATCCTATATATCTGCAACACTGCACTGAGGCAGTGTGGCACACACAATGTTGTTTCAGCTTAAAACAGAAGTAATTTTTAGTGATGAAAAAGCACACAGTATGTCACTCCTTTCAGGATTGACATTAAAACATTGATACAGGTGAAAAGGTGGCAAAGCCTGACAATAGATTGGAATATTAGGTGCAAACTTGACTAGCAGACATTAAAGTACCAATCTATTTCATAAAGATTACTCTTGGTTTTGGAACCAATTCAATAGAATTTAATATAGAATTATGGCTTTTCTGCAGATGCTTTGATCTGCCTGGTAGAGTTTTTTAGTGATTCATTCAACCATTTTTAAACACTGGGAAAATACAGTTAGGTCACCTAATGACAGTAATTTTACTGTTAGTGTAAAACTGTAGTGTGAAAAAAGAGTAAGGAGACATCTTTGAAAGACAATTTCATGTGACGTGGGATCCAAGATTTTGGAAATACATTAATTATGCTGACATTAAAATTGTGTCCTGTCTTTATGGGGCAGAGCTAGAGAATGTAAATAACCTGACCAGTGAGAAAAATGTTGAGAGTGCATTTTCCTAAAACTTTGTCCAGCTTCTTGTGTTAATTGACAAGGTCTTTGCATCATTGAACAAAATTGCAAATTCATTTTGAGTCATCCTAATTTGAACTGTTTTGAGATGAAGGTAAAGTGCTGTTGGTTTGTTTAGGTTGTAAACAGATCCAGGGGAATGTAAGGAGATCGTCCTAATACCTATATATATCTTTATTTTTTTTCTTTCATTACTAGATAATTTTTTAACTGCCAGTGCTCCTTTTTCTTTCTTTTCTCCTTCTCCTTTTTATCAAAATTTTAATTTTCTCCTATTTCTTTTTTCTCTTTCTTCTTTTTCCTCTTTCTCTTTTTCTCTTTTTTCCTTTATCCCTTTCTTTTTTCTCTCCTTTTTTCCTCCTCTATCTTATCTTTCTCTTTTTCTCTTTATTTTATTCCTTTTTTTCCTTTTTTTTCCCCCTCTTCTCCCCTCCTCTTCTCACCTTCTCCCTTTCTTTTCCTCTTGACAACAGAATTCCCTCTGTTGTACAAAATCAGCCCACAGTTGTTCTTGGTACTACAGTGGGTGTCTGGGGGAGATGGGCTGGTGTTCTCCAAGTTCCATGGAGGCCCAGACTGAAGGCTCTGAATGCAGAGTGGGAATGGCCAAGTCTGTATTTACCACCAAGGATGCTGCTCCCAGCTCAACATCAGTCAGTCCTTGAACCATTATGACCAACAGAGCACCATTTTAAAGGAACCTGAAATAAGGATGTGATCAACATGGGGCAAAACCAAGAGCTTCAAATGTCTTTGCATTGGTGATAAGTATGTTGAGAGTTTAAAAAAATAGAGAGTCTCCACAGGTCTAAAATATTGCCCTGCAACAATAAGCATTCTAAAACCCATGACAAATGTGTCTTTTTTCTCCAACAGTCTGTCTTAAAATAGGCATAAGTGTTCCAGAATGCAGAAGGTGAAGGATGGCATATAAACAATTGCTTGTTTACTTTTCCCACACTCAAGAACTAAAGTAAATGCAGCACAAAGAATCCACAGAAGTACTTTAGTGGTAGGAGTTGGGAAACAGAGCCATGGACTTACCAACCTGTTTGCTTAAAATCAGTGTCGTTTTCTCTTAAAATAGGTCAATATTATAATCAAAGAGAAAGGTACTTTAAAAATCACAGCAAATGGAAAAAGTTGCTTTCAGAATTCGCTGAATAAGAGGTGGGGTTGACAGCCACTGGGCTATTGCTCATTTATGCTTATGGATGCCCTCAGAAGCAAGCGAATATTATTTTATTTGAAGGGCAGAGGATAATGAGGATTGTCTGGTGGCACAAAAGGGACCAGTGCTGGAGCCAGGGCACCTCTGCAGTGTCTTGTTCTGTGGAAAGGTCACCAGACCCTGTGTCTCTGTGCTTCTGTTTAAGCTTTTTCAGCTCTGCCTTTAGTACCTTTGCAGATAGGTGTAGCAGTGTGACTTTCTACGACTTTTTGGTATTCTCTTTTGAAATAGAGGAGTATTTCAGAAGAAAGCCTCCAGCTGATTTCATTCATAAACATAAAGGCAGTGTATAATTTTACTCTATCAAGCATTTTTGGGCAATGCAGATCACAGCTTGTTGCCATAACTCTTGGCCTTTCTTGCTGCCTAGGTTTGGTTCTTCAGTGCTCAGGAGCTTCAAGATCATTTAGTCCATGGCTTGGGGAAGACCCCAGTTTTAGATCCCCTGCAGCTGCTTCGTCAGCCTGTCCTATCAGGTTTGCCATCTCAGTGATACCATGTTTATACAATGCACATGCCCTGCATGCACCTACAAGCCTGCTTTATCTCTACTCAGAGTGCTGTGAAAGTAGATTTTGCTATTCCTCTGCTGCTGGAAGGGCTTCCCTGACACCCAGGGAGATGTGATAATTATTCTATCTCAATCTGCCCATGTGTTATGGGATAGTCAAACCCAGAAATCAGGCTCTCAGTGCCTTACTTGGATCGGTTGGTTCCAAGTTGCTTTACACCTCATTTTTTCTTTGCAGTTACCTGTGTGCACTATTACACCGCCTAATTCACTATTGATTTTTTTCATTGTCTTTTAATGCAGATTGAAGATACTATGTAATTCCAACTTCTTGGAATATTACACACCTGTAATGTATGCTGCTTTTACCCTAGCTTTGTTTTTCTTAGTTCCTAGTTTAAGAAAGGATCAGACAAAACATCTGTGGTTTTTTCGATGGTTCAGGATGCAGAAACTTCTTAATGTGTCATGCCTTGGACACTGTATGTAAATAGGAATTGCACTGCAAATTTTCCCTCCTTTGTTTCAGTAGAGAAACAAAATATTTTAGAATAAACAAATTTACAATATCTATGCTTTTCCTTTACATTTTTATTTCTATTCCTTTTTCCCAATTAAGAGGAAATTTTAGGTTCAGAAAGAAGCAAGGTGAAAGTATTCTGCAGCAAAGAAGTTTTACGTGGCTCCAGGATAGAGATGTTGAGTATTTGCTTGTCTCTATTTGACTTGAAAACAGTACCTGGAGATGGCTGTTTGTTTATATGGGGTGTTTGGGTGTGAGGGGAAAAGCAGGCAGGCTTACATTTACATTTCTTCACTGCTTTTTTCTCTAGCTCCCACACATGAGCAATAGCCCTGCAGGGAAGGGTGGGGCAAGTTAAGCATGTTGCTCCTTATTTCACCATAAACTTTACTCTGAGTACTAGGACTTTTAAGGGGAAAGCAGACCCTGCTTTAACACCATTGGAATTCTGAGTTACCCCTCTGCATAATCAATACCATGGTTAATGTGCTTGGGGAGAAAGGTGAGTAAAATCTGTGTAATTCCAGAATGAACTAGGTGCAGGAGGACACTCTCAAAGGTTCAGAAAATCTTTGTGAGAGGCAGCCCAAACCTACACTACAGAGTCTCCCAGCACCAAGACAGAGACATTTGGTATCAGGGAGAAGTTGCTTAAACTCTTTCAGCCCAGGCACCATCTGCCAGAGATAGTTCTTAAGCTTTGAAGCTTTCAGGGAAGGTGTGCAAGGCAGATGCGGGGAGGTAGCAGCACGTCTCCATTTTATACGTGAGGTTTTTGAGCAACAGACTTACCAAAGGTTATATGAAGAGCATGTGCAAAGCCAGGAATTTATTACCCCTTACCCAAATCTCAGGCTGGTGCCAAATACAACTGGGTAGTTTGCTGAATGCCTCAGCCTGACTCCTGGAAAGTACTCTTGCATTCCCAGTGAAACCAGTGAGTTCCCCAGTTTAGAATGCATTTATTTAAACCTGCACAGACAGGGAATACGTTTTGACAAATGTGTGCCAGTGTTGAGTGCTTTGTGGATTCTTAGCCTCTGAAATATCATCATGCCTAACTTCTCATTAAACCTGCTGCCTAGCAGAATCCATCAGTCCTCCTGTGAGCTCCCAGGCAGAGCCTGAGACAGTGTGAGGTGACTTTCTCAATTTAGCCTTGCTGCTTTTGTTTTTGTTTTTGTGGGGGTTTGTTGGTTGGTTGGTTGGGGGTTGTTTGTTTGTTTGTTGGGATTTTTTGTTTTNCTGCCAAAGTTGAAAGTAGAGCTTGCAGCGGGAGGAAAATTCCGGGTGAGTTCCACTCACAAAACTGACAAACTACATATGAAATGTGATATTTTAAACCTCGTTTGAAATCCTCTTTATCAGAGCTAATTGGTGCAGCCTATTGATACAACACAGGTTGAATTTTGAACATTGCACTGATAACTCCAAACTGACACCAGTATCTACACAGGACAGCTGATGATGTGGTATCATATCTGACCCCAAGGACACATCTTGCCTTGGGCAGAATGCAGTTCTCTCTCACCTGAGTTTTATAACTCTTGATGAAATCTTTCTCAGTGTTATGTACGTATGAAGTGCAGGTGGTGGACACTGAGCTTGGTACCACAACATGGAGCAAAGTAATCCCATAGAGGTGATTCCTGTGATAACTATCCCTGAGGCCACAGTGATGAGCAGGCAGCAACTTGAGGAAAAAGCAGGACACAAAAATATGCCAGAAGGTCCTGTAACCTTAGTTATCCTAGGACCTTATTTGTAAGGTGAGGGGGAATAACTGCATACTTCAACCCTCCTCCTTACAGTGAAGTTGAGTAAAGCTCATCTGTTTGAGATCCCCAAGAAATCCATGTGTTAGAATCACCACTGGTTGGCTGAGCCTGGTAGAAGAGTGTGTGGCAACCCAAAGGGGCTTTTTCTCTCTCTTACCCAGGTCATGCATTTCTGTCCTCTGGTGTCCCAGCAGCAGCCTTACTCTTTCATCTGCCTGAAGCCTCTTTTCATTTGGTTTGGGTTTTTTAATAGGCTTAGTTTTCAGGCAGATACATAGGTTGGTTTGACCCCTTAAAATTCCATTGCCAAACTGTGGGAATGCTGGACCCAACAAAAGGAAAGAGGCCCACCTCTTCTGGCAGCAACCCTATTTTAGCTTTGAGCTAAAGGGATTGTGAAAGTGCATGCAAAGCAGTCTCTGTTTAGGGTGAAGTAAAACCTTCCAAATGTAAGCATAGGGAATTAATCACAGCATTTCCAAAACCATTTTCTTGTAGTGTCACGCATGGCTGCACCACATGCTGTTTCTTGGCATTACCAGCAGACGTGCCATCACTAGCAGGTCTGGGACCACCCATTTATTGGATGTTTCAGTTCTTCCAGTGGCTGGAGTGGTGGCAAATTTCTGCAAGTGCAAGACAGGATCAGCATCATGCAGTACCAGTGAAGCTTCTGAATTCATAAAAGTGTATGGATGAGTGCAGTTATCTGGTCAATAAAGTATTCTATAAGTCACAGGTGAAATTACCATCTTTTCGTTGAAGGATGTACATATAGAAGGTGTTTTTATAGACAGCATTGTGAAGAATGTTACTCATTTAAGTTGTCCATTGCACTACATATCCATTGTTTTTTGGAAGTGACTCCACTGCTGGTAAGTGCTCCAGTTTTGTAAGGTTTAGACAGTAGATGCTTAAAGTTAAATTTGATGCTATAGCCCTCCAAACACCATTGAAACATGGGGGATGGGGAGCAGGAATTTCCCCTTGATCTGTGCTGTTCCCTTTGGGTTCCAGAGCTTCCATCAGGGCAGGGAGGGGGAAGGGAGACTAAGGATATCTGAAAATCTTCATTGTCAACAGGGACAATTATACACATGCCAATTACCTCAATTTAAACAACCAATCACACTATAATGGGGAGAACACTTTAGAGCCTGAGGAAGGTGCTTTGAAATGCCTCTGCTCAGAAATTCCCTATTAATGCAGAGAATTGCCCCAGCAGCAGTTCTTGGCTCCAGCGACTGGAGTTTGGTAGCAGTGACAATGGAGCTGGGCAGGTTGGGAGATGGATGGGAGTGATATGACAATATAGGAGCTGAAATTTCAACAGCGATGAAGCAGTAGCCAGTAGCAAGCTGGCTGCAGGCTTGCTGTATCAGCCCACACAAATCCTTGACGGCAGCGTGAAGGAATTGGAATTTTTTGTTACATGTATGTGTAGTCATTGTCTTTGTGTTCGGGAAATTGCTTAACCTGCACTTTATTGACCAGTCACTTTCCCAGGAATTCTGCAGCTTCCTCTAGCTTTGGGTCTTTCTAAGCTTCAAGTATAATTTTCTCCTTTGAAGCACTATACCGCTTCTAAGAAGGCTTGATCCTGTAGTGGATGGAGTCCAGTGAAAACTCTTCTAATTTTGTGAGCTACTGATCAGGCCTTATATGGTTGAATTCAGTCTGTTTGCAGGTGAGTGCTGCTACTTGCATAGCAAGGCTCCTCACACTGGTCTCTGGTTTTAGAAGAGAATTCATCCCATGCCACATGACTGCTCCTCTTCTAAACTTCCCAAACATTCACTGTGTACAGTCCCTGTTCAGTCTGAGACTAATGCTCTGGTTTTGTCTTCCTTCACTCAGCAGGGCTGCATCATCTACATCTAGATATGACACATCAGTGCAATAAGGGCAGACATTTCTCCTGTAAATGCAGAAGTGAATTCCAGTTTTAGAGCAGTACTGATGCGTCGCATTTTCTGTGAAAGAATACAAGTAAGTCACACCCAAGTAATATAAGTGTGTCGAACTGTCAGCTGGAAGAGTACTATGTCAGTTTAGGCTAATAGCTGCCAAATAATAGATGCACCGATGATCTTAAACTGGTTTAATTTATGTCTGCTGGCCCTGACAATTGGAAGAAAAGATAAATATACACAAAGCCTTCAAAGCTGGAGGTGTTGTGATGCTAATTGATAAGTCACCAAAGGAAGCCTGCATGGTGTGTGGGAATCCTAGTGCATGAGATCAGTGGCTGATTAGTGGCTGGGAGCTGGAGGGCACTCCTCCCATCTAGCTCACACCAAGAATAGGCAGCTTGGCCCTGGCAGGCAATTCTTGCCCTGATCCCGGCAGTGAAGCAAGTGTTGTGGACAGCAGAGAGCTGTGGAGATGGGGAGATACACATAGTGTCAGTGCTGCAGCACATTCTCTGTACGTGCACAGAAGCAGTACCAGAGATACTGATGTCTTGGTGGCTTGCTGTGTCCTGGGCCACAGCAAAGATACAGGCATCTGAAAACTGAGCTCTTTTTTTCTTTTTAACAAAGGTACAAATCCTGTTATCTTACTTTCTGCTTCTTTTATGCTGTGTTTGCAGCAGATGACAGCACACTCTGGAGGCCCTCAGCTTCAAACCTTGCTTTAGAGTCTGAAGTGAATGCATACAGATGGTGGCACCCCCTTCTTTGCATCGTGCTTTAGAATCATGACATTTAAAAAATAGAGATTTCATTTGTCTGCCAGTGTCTTGGTATTTCCCTATAAAGCTTTTCCCTGAAGTACAAATGAAGAATAAGAATCAGAGATTTAAAGAACACACTTCTATCATGACTCTGTGAGGGTGGCCTTTAGAAAACTGTAGGAATTGGTATCGCTGATGACACCACTGAACTAACCAGGGCTTGCTTTGATTAGGCATGCATCTCTTTTTTCTCAATTGTTTTGCATCCATTTGTGAGAATCCCTTGTTTATTTCTTAAATTAAGAAAGGTTGTTTTGTAACTCTAAAGAGTTACACATTTTCTTCTTTTTGTTACATTTGCTTTTCCAAATCTGGAATGTGTAAAGACTGTTTTAAATTATTGCACAGCCTCTTGATTAAATTAACTGGTACCAAACCTCACACAGGCATCAAGTACCAATACCAGAATGGGTCTCTTCTGAACACCACAGAAGCTAGAAAACTTTGCGTGTCACCCGCTCTATGAATAACACTGTTTTGCTCAAGCTGGGGTCACAAATGGGATAATGCCATAAGCCTGCGGTCACCAGCAGTGGCCTGGGACCATATGAGCTGTTGGCTGTAGTCAGCTTTTCTGGTGATCAGTGCATGAGAACATCTAGTCCAGTTTCCTTAACCCTCAAGTCAATCAACCCTCTCCAACAGCTGTTAAAAAAATGCTGAATCACCAGTAAGGGCTAATTACAAAGTGGACATCCTCCATATCATAGCTATGTTGTAAAATTCATGCTATGAGGAGAGGTAAGGTTTGCTGGCAGAGCTAATACATAGTTGTGAAAAGGTTCAGGCTTTCAGACACAGAAGTTCTTCTATGAGCCTGAAAGAGAAAACCAAGTTATTCTGGCCCATTCTCAAAAATTCTACAAAAAGAACAGACATGACAGCACTAGACATGGACAGTCAGCTCTGTCACAGATAACACCAACTTGCAGGGCAGCCTGGAGAGCCCAGGTGCTCCAGGAATCTTAACAGCCTGTGTGAAGCAACAAATTCCTGAAACCTTGCTCTTCGTTCAGTAAATGTTTGTCAAACCAGGTATGAGAGATACAGGAAAAATCAGCATTTTCTGGCAAAATTATTTCCATCTGGTTCTAGGTGGGTATTAGTAATGCAGCTGTCAGTTTTCACATGATAGTTTTTGAACAGACACCGTTTTATTTAAAAGATATCTTTTAAGATATCTTACCTTTTTACCTTCAGCAAAATACCTATGGTACCATTATGGATGGTTTCAGATACTAGTGGACAATAACATTAAGATGACACCCATGGAAGCTGGTCAGTGCAGTGACTGATGCAGCATGGAAATCTGGTGACAGTGGTGCAAGCTGAAAAACATTCCATGCTGGAACCTGGCACAGAACTGGGAGAAGATAAGGCATCTGAATAATCTCCCTGTAAGGTGAAAAGGGAGAAGAATCCCAAATCAAATATATTCAGCTGAATAGAACTTGTGAGGGGACCACTACTTGAGTAGTTTTTGAGAGGAATCTTAAGAGGGCAGACTGGCCTGGCAGGCAGGTTGCCTCTGCCAAAATGCTGCTTCCTTTTGGGAACCGCAAAAGAAAACATTTCCACTTTTCTTCTGCCCATATTGAAATAACCTCTTCTCCTTCCCTTCTGCTCCCTGCCAGGCTTGGGGTGTCTCTTGCTACTGGGTGAGGAGAAGTAGGGCCACACCAGCTACTTCTTCACAGCATCTATTTAAAGTCAAGGCTCGATAATGGTTGTTTGTCCATGGGTTCCTCTCTGCTTGGGGAAAAGACCCTGTCACAAGAGCATTCAGATAATGCAGGTGGGTGTCAGCTGACCACAAACAGTCCAGCCATCTCCCCAAAGGGCAGAGGAGGCTCTGGGAGAGGGACTCATCCATGTCTTGACCTCCAGACAATGTGTCTGAGCAGTTCCTGTGCTGCTGAGGAGTTTTGTGGGGTTCTGACACACTATGTGTTTGAGAGAGGACAGGAGAGTACTGTGAAGGAGCTAAAGAGAAGGAACTGCAGAGGAGTCTCCAATTCCAGTAGGAAATGTGCATGCCCCTATAGGTCTGCAGGAGCCCAAAGCTGTGCTCAGCTCCATGAAATCTGTTAGCCCAGACGTAGATACCAGGATTTCTTCTGGTTTCTGAGTCAGTTCCTCATCATTTAGAGAAGGTACTGGACTGAGCTGAAGTTCTGCAAGCATATCTGATCACATGTCAGCTAAAAACTCCTCAAGATGAGAACAAAGCACTAGCCTGTTTCAAAGAAAAGCACCAGACCTCATTCTGCAGCTTTTTTTGGATTAAAACCAGAAATGTCATTAAGATGTTCAGAGGGCTGGAGCACCTCTTCTATGAAGACAGGCTGAGAGAGTTGGGGTTGCTCAGCCTGGAGAAGAGCAGGCTCTGGGGAGACCTTTTAGAGTGGCCTTCCAGCACCTAAATCTACAAGAGAACTGGAGAGGGACTTTTGAAAGGGCATTTAGTCACAGGACAAAGGGGAATGGCTTTGAACTGAAAACTGATTTTGATTAGGTATTAGGAAGAAATTCTTCCCTGTGGGGTGGTGAGGCACTGGAACAGGTTGCCCAGAGAAGTTGTGGATGCCCCACCTCTGGAAGTGTTCCAGGCAGACTGGATGGGGCTGTGAGCAACCCGGTTTAATGGGAAGTGCCCTGAACCAGATAGTGTTTCACCCAGCCAAAACCACTCTGTCATTATATAAAATAAAAAATTTAAATGCTTCTTCAAACAAGGTATAGAAGCCAGTTTGCCTTGCAAAAGCCCTCCCTAAAAACTGCTTTCTCCTGGTAACTTCCAAAATAAAACTCGTCTATTCCAAAAGTAAAAACAATAAATTCACCTATAATAATGTTAAAAAATACCCATTCCAAAATAAAATTCAGTGTTTAAGATGACATCTGAGAGATCTACATAGGTCTGGTTTAACTGAGGCAAAGCTAAGGTGAGAGACAGGTCAAAATCAAGCTTACCAGGGAGGCTATATGCAACCTTTGCAGAGAAAGATTACCATCTTACTGGGCAGATCATGTTTCTGTTATTACCAATAACAATCTGGTTTATACCATTTACTCTCCCCTCTTTCCTAAGCTACTGCCTCTGACAGCTAGAAGATTCACACAACACCTGGGGTGAAGCTCTGATGAGACTGAGTCATGTTACTGATTCAGAAATGTCCCAGATCATATCACAACACCCACTGTGGGAATGTGTAGGTCCTCTCCCCAAGGTATTCATCCTCCAAGCCAGAGAGGTTGTAAGGAGGAGGGTCATGGTAGAGCTGGGAGAGGTCTGCTAATTTGAATGTTGTGATTTATAGCTACAGTTTTTCAATAAAACCGATTTTTCATTTTATTGCATTTTGATGTTAAAGTATATGAAATCTTACAGATATTACAGTGAAAACAGCCTGCCTTTCCATTTATGCTGTGAGGGAATGGCTTTTCTGTGCAATTAGCCAGGAGGATCAAACGTTATGATGGAGCAGTTTGGCCTGAGCTGCTTTCTCTCACTGGCCTGTTCAGAAAACTCTAAGGAGAGCAAAGACAGCCATTTTTACAGCCTCACTGGGTGACAGGAACAGGCTGCTGCCTCTGGCTGTGTGCAGAGACCCCCCTGCTCCACAGGAGCTGATCCTGTTGTGCTCTGTGGAACAAGTCTGAACAGGGTGAAATGAAGAGGAAATGCCAGTTCCAGGCCTCCCAGATGGCTCTGAGTTACTCTGTACACGAAATTTTTCACCCGCAGGAGGTTTTGCATATTAGTTCCTCACCATCCACAAACTGCTTTTGGATCAGCCCTGGAAAGCCACCCCACTCAGGGGGATGTGAGCTCTGTCGTATTTACTGGGCTGCCTCTGCTCTCCTCTTTTGGCAATCCTCTGCTCTTCTGCAGGTATTAACACGTACAAGAAAGCTTCATCACAATAAATAAAACCACAACTTGCCACTTTTTTCTGTCCCTCAAAGATACCATCATACTTTTAAATCAGCCCCAGCAAAAATCATCAGCAGGGCTGCAGAAAGGTCAAAGGTTTGCTGGTTTAGGATTTCGTGGGAATATAGGCTTGTTTGGATTTGGCCCAAAAGCCTCGTTGACCTGTTTGACAGGTAACAATTAGCGAGTAATAGCTCTGCCGGCTGGAATGCGGCTGCGAGGGCCAGCGGGCGCTGGGTTACCTGGTGGGCAGGTGTGGGTGCAGCGCCCAGATAGGTATGTGCATGCACAGCATTCCTGGGAATCAGTTTTCCCTTAAAGATGCAGCGATGACTGCAGGGCACAAAAGAGCTAGGCTTAGCCCAGGCTCCAAGACACTGGAGCTGTTTGCAAGGTAAAGAAATAAAGTAAATAGTCGAACAGGAGAGGAGATGAGGAAAGGGCTGTAAGAAGCAGCTGCCCTTTTTTTTCCTTGCCTGAAGAGAGAAGAGTTTTGATTCTTCCCTGAGAATCCTGATAACAGATAATTTAGTGTGATCCGGTGTAATGGGAGATAGAAATAGAAAGAAGAGAAAAACCAAGCTCACTTGGCACAGGATATATGTGAAGGGGAAAACCATGTCTCAACTGGTTTAGAAACAGTTAAACAGCTTATGTGCAGTTACCTCAACTCTGCCATTAGTGAGAATCCAAGCCTTATCGGTTTATTGAATAAACCCTCTTTATCTGTGGCAAGTGGCCCCATTTCCATCTCCTGCAGCAGTCAGGGAAGATTCCTGCATCAGCCCCTCCCTCGAGGGAAGCTGGTATAAATCATGTAGACAGTCAGGGACTTTGCAGGTGGGTTTAAGATGTTTGATTTTTTTTTCCTAGCCACTGCAGGTGACCCTCCTCTTTTAGCTCTTTCAGGAACAGAAAGGTTTGCTCATTCTTTTCATATTTTATTAAGCTCTTTGTGAACAGTCTTCTGTGTTTGTCTATTTCCACTTTGGTGTTTCATATTTGACAATTGAGCTATTGTGTGACTTTGGAGAAGCCACATCCTCTTTCCTGGTCTCTGTATTTTCACCTGCAGACTAGCGAGTCTCTTGCTATTAACCACAGAAAATGCAGATTACATGTACTGCTCGTTATTAACATGTATGCTATTACAGATACATATACAATAATTTATTTGAATCTTATTTTACTGTGATTCCAAAGTATTCTATTTTTAATAAAAAACGTGGTTTTTTACTTATAAACAGCTCCTCTGGCTGAGAGAACTTTGTCCTTTGGGTACCAGTTGATGTCATTTGAGGAAGAAGAAATCCAAGTATAATTTGAGACCATTTTCCTCGATCTTAAAGGACCCAGCATAATTTTGAGTAATTATGCATTATTTGTACACTGTTATTTAGCAGGACCTTCATTAAGAGGGAGTCTCTTTGCTCAATAGTATGTGGGCCAGTAAATGGTCATTAAGCCTGACTACTGGCTGAAAAAATAGCAAGGTTTGTATTTATTCTCACTAACTCCACAGGAGCCACAAGAAAGCACTACAGAAGCACAGAGACATCTCTGCACGGGGGATCAAACCCAAGCAAAACACAATCCTTTCTCAGAAAGTGCTGAGAAATACATGACAATCCCTGTCCTTCTGTCCACAACTGCTTCATGAGAAGCTGCAATTACCTACCCTGGGTTGGACCAGAGGTTCATACACTGCACTTCACACCTCTGAGAGCCCCTGCTCTTTGAGAAGAAGTGAGCAGCATTATTCCCCTTCCAAGCATCCTTCATTCTGAGTCTCAGATTTCCTCAGCTGGAGCTTGGATCTGCATTTCTGCATTTCACATCTCTTAAGTAAATACTCTGTTTTGTGGATTGGTGACTCCCATTTGAGCCCCTGTGTAGTTTTTACCTCCATAATGTTATGCAGCCACGAGCTCCACAAGCTATTGAGGTACTTCAAATAATCATTTTGTTTATTACGGGCCACGTTTTTGACTGTGGCATTTGGCATCCATGGTACTGTGTGAAACAGCAGGCAAAATAATCTTTCTGTCTCCCATTTATTGCTGGCCTATCCATCCTGCAGAGTCCTGCATGTTTTGGTGTGTCTTCCAACCGTGGTCATTTTGACCTTGTGACATTTCCCATTGCCTGCCCTTTGGGAGGGAGCTGCATGCAGTGTTCCAGACCTGGGATGCTCTACATTGCCTGGTGATGTAACAGTGATTTCTTATATTCTTGATGTTGCTTCAGCCCTGTTGAGCATGGGAGCAATCAGAGCATGCTCAGCAATGCTTCCACCAGACTTCATGGTCATGATTTTGCTGCATAGTTGTGCTGTATAAGCACAAATGCCTTGTGAGTTAAGCAAAGAACTCTGCTCCCTCCTGCAGCTTTCTGCCCACCTCTAGGTTTTGTGTCCCTGTGTGTTCTTGATCACCCCATCACATGAAGTGAGTTAATGGGATGACAAGAGGTCTGCACAGGAGCTGCACAGAGAACCTGAGCCACGATTAGTGCTGAGTGATGTGCTCTTCTGGTCCTCAGGAACGGGAAATTTCATGCTCACAGGGAGACCAGATTTGTTAAGACAGAAGAGAAAGAAGGTGCAGTACCAGTAGCAGCCTGGTGAAAATGTTTTGCCTCACCTTTCACTTTCATAAATGCTTTCTGTGAACACAAGGAATTCAGACTTTCAGTTTGGTGCTGCTTTCTGCTATATCAGCATTTTAGCCAGAACAGTTGGAAACATTTAAAGAGTGGGATTAATTAAAGGTGACTCAGAAGCAAATGGGATATGAAGAACTTGGAAAGAATGGAAGAGTAGCTATTGCACAAAATGCTTTTCTAAATGAACACCTGGAGGGAAGAAGCTATGGAGAGCAAGGTTTGGGAAGCAGCCTTCCCACTGCAGCAGTGCAGTCATGGTGATTAAACATACCTTTTGGAAGCACACACTGTTTTGAAGGGGCTTTCAACCATCACCAGGTAAAGCTTACAATGAGTGACTCGTTGCACGTTAAGAGGCAGGATGACTCCACTTACTACTTGGGTTCTGTACAAAAGGTTAGCAGTACTTCAGGCTGAACAAGGGGACTCTGAAGAGTATAACAAGGACTCTGTTGTTCACTTGTAACTACCAATAAAGAGTCCACTAGATAAAGTGGGTCATAAATGGCATCTGAAGTAGTCTTTCCCCCCAGCAGAGGATATTCCAGCAGAGACACATAGGAAAAGGATCAACTCAAAGGAATTCACCACCACAGGTTATTCCCAGGCAGCATCACTGCCTAAGGAGGAGCAGAAAACACGTGGCCTTATTCTGTCAAGTGTTTGTAGAATTTTGGTCACCATAGCACTGAGTCACCAAATAGAGAAAGGTCCCTCCCATGATTCATAACTGAACCCACAGTGGCCATTGCTGTTCCTAGCCAACCTTCTGGCTCTGCCCAGTGTGTAATAGATGAATGGAGCTTTGCTGGACACCTACAGGCTGCTCCATCCTCCCAGTGTGCTGCAAACAGATTACTGCACCCAGCAACTCTTTATGAGCTTTTTCTGGACAGGTGGAAAGAACAGGCAGTTCTGTGGATTATTTTACACAACCATAGGTCTGAGAGGTGTCACCTGTTATTACCAGGGTAAGGATTCAGAAACACTGCATTATGAGACTTTGGGTTCAGCTCTCCATGTCCAGATCTATTTGGGAGGAAGTTTTCTGAAATAGTTATCAGTTTGAGGCTGATAACCTAATATTAAGAAATTTTTGGCCAAGTGGTTCTGCTGCAAGTGGCAGTACGTATAGAGAAAAAACATTATTTTCCCCAGTTTTGTTGTTTACACACATATGAACAGTTTTGCCATTCCTATGCTTCAGAGAAAGATGCTGAAAATTAGCAGCATGGCATCAGGAGAGGCTGACAGAAAAAAAAGTACTGTTTCAGGAATCTGCTTCTGAAAATCCCTTTGAAATTCACATTTGCTCAGCAGTATTATTAATGTCAGCAGCTAAATACATTTGGTTTTCCATCCACACTGAGCACATGCCAGGCTATGTGTGACCTAAGAGCAGACACCTCTGCCTCTCCAGAGCTCTCCTGCTGGGATGAATACCCTGGAGGCAGAAGTCCCCTGTGAAGACAAGTTGCCCAGCAAGGCTTTCTGGAGTTGGGACAGAGGAGTGGACCACAACAAGGAGACAAGGGGGGAAGCAGAGCTGTAAATGTGAGCTGCACAGGCTGCACCTGGGAACCAGAGTATGGGAAGCACTGGACTGCTTGGATGAGGCTGGAGCAAGGGGTGGGGGCACCTCTGGGCACAGCAGTAACAGTAGGGCTGAGTGAAGACAGACACGTAGGCATGGGAGGAACTAGGACTTTTTGAACTGGAGAGAACTGTGAACTAACAGAGTTAGAAGGAAAAGTGATGGGGTTGTTCTGTGAGGAACAAGGTCTACTGATGGCTGACTTTTGTGGTGGGGACCAGGTCTGGACAACACCAGTGACCGTGAGTCGCCTCCTGCTTCAGCCACCATGTTTTCTGCCTTCCCCTGCTGGATTGCCCAGAGATCTCAACATTACTGACACTAACTACACTACCAGGAGCTTCATCATTGCAGGAAAGTCACTTCCCATATGCAAACTGGACCACAAGTGGCTGCTGTTTTAAATGCTAGAATCACAGAATTCTAGAACAGCCTAGATTGGAAGGAACCTTGAAAGATCATCTAGCCAAACCTTTTCACACAGAAGAGAGCCTGGACGAGCTGATCTAACACCCCATGCAGTGACATATTGAAAACCACTAGTGATGGTTTTCCACCTACACCGTGTCCCTGGGAGGGTGTAGAAATGACACTGTGGGTAGGACAACCAGAAACTGGAGAATTGGATAAACAGTAAGTGGATGTCTTAGTGCTGTATTGCTGCAAGATATGGGAGGTTGTCAGTCAGAGCAAGAGGCCGGGAAGCTTTCCTGGACAGCAGCACAACAATGGGCAAATCACTGATGTACTTCTGCAGGATGGCATCTCCAGCCAGCCACTGCAGTGCTGAGGGCACTGTGGAAGGGAGTGGTGAGATCCCAGGGCATGAACTGCCTCATTTTGCCCTAGGATGGTGCCCCAGACTCCTTCAGCACAAAAAAGACTGCAAGGAGGTGCTAATATATCAAGGAAGTAACTACCAAGGAAACAAGGAAGGAAACAAACACAAATTAAAGGGCAGTGTTGTCACAAGGACAATAGGGTACAAATGGACTTTGACATATTCCAGGTGGTAAAGAAAGGGTGGCATCTAACCAGGTGAGAAGTGAGTTACTAGAAGAGATGCCATAGGAGGAGCAGTGAGAACAAGGGGCTCAGGGATGCAGGTTGGTTGGGAGACACTGCCAGAACCATCCAGAGCCAGGACTTGGTAGAGAATGTGAGCTCTTCCAGACCACTTGCTTGAGCAACTTTTTGGCATTTCCTAACTTTTGAGTTGTCTTTGATCTTCCAGGGCTTTTGAAGAGCATAATGTTCTGTCTTCTGCAGCTTTAACAAGAATAAAATCTCATATAGGCCTAATTATGTATTACTAGTAGGGGAAAAAAAAAAGAAACAGAAAAGCAAACTATCTGTACTTAAGAACTGAGTTCTGACACAAAGAATTTGTTGTACCCGAGGCTGGTTGGGACAAACAAACAGTGTACATTTGACTGTACCCAAAAATGACAGAGCCTTTGTGGAAAATAAACTGCAGCCATCACAGTTCAGAGGACTCTCTCTCTGCCAGAGATAAGAGAAGTTATGAAGGATAAAGAAGAAACATCTCTTGGACAGTGTAGTATATAGTCTCTCCTTCAGACTGGGGAAAGATGAAGATGTAATGCCTTTCCAATTAATGTTTTATGTTGCAAGAATTCAGATTGTAAAGAATTTGTTCCTTAAGTGATACATAATTTATTAAATCTTTTCATATCTGTGAAATAAAGAGCAAACACAAATCCTCACACCCAAGCAAACACACAAATAGGTTCTTAGGCAACTCCACCCCCTGTGGCTGCTTTTTGCCAGTCTCCTCAATGGCTTAATTTAAGCAAAATCCAGGACAGGTGCACTCCAGAATGCTTCAGTGTGACCTCAGCCTGACCTTCCTTTTAAGGCAGCAGGTCCCAGGGTTTCCTTCAAAAACATATGTGTTTATTGGCATCCTGTGTTGTCTAGGGGAAGGTCATGAGACTCATCTTATTTTCAGATTAGTGTATGCTATGATGATAGCCGTGCTGCTTGGACTGCTGGCGATGTTTCTCTCTCTGTATGAAAAAAGCGAAAGTATTTGGAATTAGCATGTCATCACATCAGCTTCTTCCCTCCTCTCCCCACAGCAAGGCTTATACAAAGAACACTGCCAAACACAACCTGTGCATTGCACAAAAGTAATATTCAATCCAATATTTTATAAGCAATTGATAACTGATACTTTTTATTATATAATTGTTGAACATAATAATGCTGTCCTTCTATAAGCAATGTACATGACACTATATAAGAGTTTAAACCTGGATAACAAATATCACAGATTAATACCTGCACCTTCCAGATCAACCAAATGGAAAGGCAAGCTCAGAAATACATCTAGTTCTAAGAACTGCCACCATATGTTTTGCCTTTCCTTCCTATCACCTCTCCAAGGTCTTCAAAACCTTCTGTGCTGTGGCTTGTACAGTGGGTGTCATGTTGCTTCTTTATCAACAAGTGCAGAAGTCCATGGGAGTCTTTCAATATTTATCAGCAGGATTTGGAGTCCTGCCTCCAAGAATGGTGGGGAAACTGCTCTTGGTTAAGGCCCATGTTGCTGAATGGATGCCATAGGAGAAATGCTTCCTCCCCTTAGGAGATTTGGTGGCTTTCATAAAACAACAGGTAGCATCGTTTTCCTCCTTTTGCTTCAGCTTTTGACCATAGAGAGGACATTTGCATGATCATTTACCGTGTAAAAAGGCACGCAGGAAAATTTAATACCGTTCTGTCTTTGAATACAAATACCAGCTGCTGCAGAGCCTCAGCCATACCGATTTTTGAATGAAAAGAAATCCCTCTGTCCTTGTAATAAATGAAAAATAAATTAGGTATGCATTTTTAAAATATCTCACCACTCCACACTTGGAATGTGATACTAAAATGCAACCTGAAATTATGTTTCAAATGTTAAGCTCAAAATATTAACCTAAAAAGATGTTAAGGTGGAGATGACCCAAGAAATTTGTCTCTCTCCCATCCTGTCCCACCCCATTCCATCCTTAATCCCGGGAGATGAGCAATGGAGCATCTTGGTCTGCAGGAAGGCATTTGGAACACAAAGGTGGATTTTTTTGTGTACCATTAGCAGCAGAACAGTGTTTCTGTCTGGAAGGGGGGTTGCTGTTGGAGGCAGCAGAAAAAATAATCACCAAGTGCTTTGGGTAATAATCAAGGCTTCTGTCAACACCACCCAAATTACCAGAGCACTCACCATAGAGGCAAACCTTGGGAAATCATGTCAAGTGTTTAGCAACTGGTGACATCATAGTTTTTCTTATTTCAGCAGTGCAGGATGAAAGCCTCCTACAAAGCCTGAGCAGACAACTGACATGTCCCAGCCTGTTTCCTTCAATGGTTAAAAGAAGTTATGGCAGCCATTTAAATAAAATCTCCCTTTGTCTGTGCAATTATCTCTGTAAACAGCACAGGGAGTTATGGGTAGTCTTCACAGGTAAGAGATACATCTGAGGTCCTATGCAGCACTTTGGGCTTGAGAAGCAGTTTAATCTGGTCTTGGAATGTCTCATCATACTCAAAGGAGACCACTCGCCCTGGATGTCCAACTTTTGAGGGAGGACAGTTGGTTTTGCACAGATTAGCCCATGCAGCAGATGACATTCAGAAGGAAAATCTGAGTGTGTTTCTCTACAGAACTTTGTCCTCCATGCCCTTTTAAGCCTTCTTTTCTTTCAGACAACAAGCCCCAATGACTATGCCAAGGCAGGGGTTGCAAAGAACAGTTATGTGACAAGATTTATTAGGAAATAAACCAGGAGCACCTGACGTCACCAGGCACCCCACAAAACACACAATACAGGATTACCAAATTCAATCTCCATGCCAAAGGCAATGGTAATGCAAGGCTGGTGAACATCTCCATAGTCCATTCCTCCCCTTTCTCAGATGCTGATGGGTAAATCTAGCCTTAGGACCTATGAACCAGAGAACACTTCAATTCCATTTATCCCTATTGTCTTGTGAAAACTCTTTACGGTCCTTACAAATGCACTCTGTGAGAAGCTGAACGAGGAGGGAAGTCAAAAGGAAATTCACCTTTCTACCCCTGGAAATGGTTCTGTTAAGAACTGAAATAAGTTACAAAGGTCACTTCCAGATTTTTTTTTCCCCTCAAATTCACAGACTGGATGAGGTGTTTTGAAAGAATATTTTGAGGTAAGTATGAGAAATGTCCCATTAGATTTTACTCCATATTCCAGTGATTCAAAAATCCTTAGTGAAATGTCATGTACGTTCAGACAGGTTTTGCAAATAAATTGGAACTAAATATTTTAAAGCCTTCTTTCTCTCTCTCCAGGAGCATAGCCAGCACTGTGAGATGCCCTGGAAGAAAGGACTGCTGTGCAGTAAGTTACAACTTTAAGACTGTGTAAAAATAAAAAAAACAACTCAAACAATTATTGTTATACCTGACACGTATGAGGCACAAAAACAATTTGACATCTGTAAAATCCCTTGCCAACCTCGTTTAAGCTCACCTTGTGAAAGAAATAGATGCTAGTCACTTTTATTACTTTCCGTACAGAGACTGAGTATTTTAGAGCCTGTTAAATAAGTTGGGTCAGACCCACAGATGATGTAAAACAACCTCCTGTAGTTACTCCGACATACCTGTGGTCACAGAGGGCTCTCTGCAGTCATTGCTCAACAGGTGCTGCCCCAGGGAGCTCTTACATCAGGTACAACCTCCATGGGCTGCAGACACAGCAGTCTCCTGCCTCCAGTACTGCAGCTTCCCACTCTGTGTCCCTGGTGGAGGTGCTGGAAGAAGGGGCCAAGGTGCTGTGAGCTCTGTCACCCAGCCAGGCCAGAATTTTAGCCCTGCCTGGGCCCCAGCCACATCATGCTCTTCTGATGTCTCTTTTGGAGCCCTTTGGTCCAACCCCATCCATCCCTGTTCCCTCGCTGCTGCAGTGCTGCATTCATGAAAATGGTATCTTTGGATAGGTCTAGCCATGGTGGAGAAATGAGCATTTTTAGGGGAATGTAAGGACCAATAGCTGTAATGTGTTTCTCCCCACTGGAAAAAGGGAGGAGGAGCTGCCTGCTGGCAGCAGGTTGTGTTAGCACAACACTTCAGGATGACTAAATCGCTCAAGGTAAAAGGGTGGTGAAATTTGATTTGAGTTGCTGTCAACTGTGAAAATGCACTTATCACAGACTTCTCCCACTGTCATGGAAAGAGACTGCATCCAAGCTTCTAGCGGCAGCCCTACAGCTCCCGCTCTGTCCTGCTCTCAAACTCCATGAGATGGGAGTGACAAGGATACAATGCTCCAGCCACCCTCTCTCCTGGCTGAGCTTGAACCAGAGGCAACTGGACGCAGGCTGCAGCTGGGGTCTTAACTTCCATGGAGCAACACAAGTCATGAAATCCACCTCATGAGACATATGAAAAGCAGCTCTCAGCTCTTTCCCACAACATCTACGGTTTCATTCTCTATTCACGGATAACTCTGCCCACATATCCTCACCCTCGAAAGTGGTGCCTGTCAGTGTTGTATTTCCATCTGACAGCTCCCAGCCCAGCTAAACTCTTTTAAAGATGCCACAAGGAATGTTTAGTGTGAAAGTGGAATTCCCCTAGCACATTAATGGGGAGGCCACTTCTTGCAGTCAAAGGAGAAGACCCGGAGGGTCTGCCTCTGCAAATCTGAAATCCCAGTGACTGGAACTGCAGCCTGCAGCAAGCTGAGCAGACTTGCTTTTAGTTTTCTCTTGAATAGCAGCATCAAAGGTTACAGCTCTTGTGGTGCTGGTGCCATCTAGTCATAAATTTAAATCAGAGTTTGACTCTGCATCTTCCCTTGTGGATTTTATGTCTCAGGTCACTCTTTCCCAGAAGCTGAGGAATGAGCAGTTACATGTCTGAACTTGCAGTCATAATTCTGCGGCCAGTTATCAGACATGATACATCAAGTCACTGCATCTGATTAAAAATGACTGTGTACACAGGCCTCCTCTTTAGCTGCAGTATTCCTCAGTCATGCTGAATGTGTGAACTCATGAATGATGCTCATGTGAATAATCATCTAAAAGAACTTGAGTTTTTTTCCAGCTGGCTCGCCCAGATCTGCCTCTACCTTTGTTCGAGAAGGCTCTTTTCCCCTTGTTTCTGGTGTTTGCTCTTTCACTTTGCCTGTATTTGCCTGTATTTGAGGTATATGCTGTAAGTGTCACTGCTTTCTCCAGTGTCACTGGCATTTCTCTCAGAATCTTCAGCTCTGGTGTGACTTTCAAATGTCCTTTTTCCCTTGTTTTCATACACTCCTACCTGGTCTTGATGGTCTGGAGCATGCTGAGTTTCTAGGTTTAATTGAGTTTGAAAAACACTAACACAATTCTGGCCTTTGGTCCCCATCCATGTGTCCAGGGCACTGAAGGCTCCTGCATGCCTCTTCCACATCTGATTTTCAAATAATGCATCAGTTGTTAGCAGCATCCTGGGAGGGCTGGTGCGTGTTTGCAAAGCTTCTCTTGGGAAGGGGATAGTGCATTTGCAGTTGCAGCCAAACAGCACAGGCCTCCCAACAATAAAAATATGTTATTTTTTTCACCTCTAGACTGTGACAGAGTTGAGGGGGATGACTGTGGGTGCAGAACAGTACAAGGAATTGGATGAACATCAGCCACCCAACAGTTGTGGGGTTCATCCCCACCCCTTCTCCTGTGAGCACAGCCTGATAGGCCATGGACCATGGCATGTTTTGTGTCACATTAATAACTGGCATTTGCATATTCTGTGAATTCTGTGAATTCTGTAAATATAAAGATGCACAAAGCCTGCCAGGATTTTAAATCTCCAGACATATTTTTCACACCACTATTGAAACCACTCCTGGTAGCAAAGTGTGAGACTTCTGCAGGTTGCATCTCTGGGATAAGGTGCCTGTCTGTGTCCCAGGCACGCTGGCTGCCTCTCCCTGCACAGCAGAGCAGGCAGCCCATGCTCAGAGACACAGTGTCTGCTTTCCTAGGAAGCACCTCAGCAGTGTGTTAGGGCTTCTTGAGAAATATTTTTGCATTGCTTCATGCCTCAAATAATTGCTTAAGCCCCCTTTCCCCCACTGCTCACATGCATTTCAAATCCTGCCCCATCCCATTTGCCAATTTTCCTCAGGCTCACTGTGCAGAGCAGGAGGTTGCACGCTACAGCATGGCACCCACTCCCAGGGAGACCTCTCCCCTTTCCCAGTTCCCCCATATGCATTGGCCCTGGCATTTGCCCCTGATGGAGCAGTTGACCCTGCAGGGGACAGAAGAGATCTCACTGTATGGACAGGAGCTGTGCTTAACTACCCATACCCAATCCAGAAAGCAGACACAGGCCTATTTTACATACAAGTAGTGACAGAGACATCCCCAGCTTCCCATCCAATGCCTGTCCCAGTGTCCAGAGACGTCTGTCCCTTCAGAGTGCCAAGCTCCCCACAAGCCCCTGCTCCCAGCCCCTGCTGCAGCACTGGCTAATGCTCAGGGCATCTGATCCTCCCAGTGGCACCCACTCTGCTCCTGATAACCACTGCCAAACTTCAACCATTTAAAGATTAAACTGTCCTCAAGGTATTTACCTCTAGCCTGCATCTGAGGCTTAGCCAGGATTGGTGGAATGGGCTAGCCATTGGCAGGAGTAGCCTTGGGCCAGGCACCGGAGTGCTCAACCCAGGAAGAGCAGATGGTTTTATCGCCCTTCTGTTGAGATGTCCTGACATCACTGCTGCAGCTTGGCATTGGACATGGGTCTTCCTGTGCCTGTGAAAATCCACCAGATCCCAGTCAGGTTACAAGCTGTTTAAAAGCATCCCCATATGCACAAAGCAGATCTGAGTTCCTGTGGAGTTTTCTGTTATTAATGGCTCATCTGGCTTCCAGGAACCAGTAACTGCCAACTGGAGGCTTTTTTGCAGCGGGAACATTTTGAAAACCACTATCCCATGCATACCCTCTGGTGAGTGATAAATTGCAAGCTCTTTTTGCATAGTTTGGTGGGTTTCTTTTTCTCTCTTTCCTCCTTCTATTCTTTTATTTTTGTGAAAATAATAGGTAGTTAATTATATGTCTGATATCCAATTGAGTCAGCCAGTGACTTCACAGCTCGGCAGAGGAGGACAGGCAGATAAACAGCCAGACACACAGACATACATGCCCACACATGTATGCACACACACACACACTCACACATGACTGCAAAAGTTGTTTCTCTTAGAAACCTGGATCCATAGCAATGATGGAACTACAGTGATTTTGGCCAGTGGTGGACATTTGTCAAAGACAGTGACCCTTAGCCAGGATGGAAAGATGTCACTCAAGGGAAATGGGGATGGCTTTTCCCTTTGTCCTTAAAAAAGCCCAACAACTTGAAAACTGTTCTTCAAAGAGTGGTTGGGTGACATGGCCATGCCACTGGACCCCTGCTCAGGCCCCCGCCAGGCCCTGCATGGGCTCCAGCTGGAGGAGTGCTTTTGGCTTGAGCCGAGGTTGTGCGAACTCTTATTGCATGTGCTGGGGCCCTGGTCCTGACACTGCCCAGCTGATGTGCTCTTGTGCATGCTTTGAAAGCCCTAGCAATACTGCTTTGACACCAGCAGTTATGAGAATAATTTCACTGCTCTCTGTGGGACACGTGTACTCGGGTCTGGAGCACCACTGGTGACCCCAGAGGAAGGGCAAGCCAGAGCATGGTTTAATTTAGGGAGTTATAAATCACACAGAGCAACACAATGGGAATAGATAGGTTATCAGCGGCAGTATTTGGGCATACTCCACATTTTCTCTGGGCTGGGGTCCTGTGCAAAGTGGATATACAAGCATCATTGAAAAGGGACCTTTATCACCTTACCTCTGAGCATGATGCCATATGATGTGGGATAGCCCTGTGGTCAGCTGGGGTCAGCTCCAGTGCCATCTGCCAGAGCAATGACAAGTGCCCAAAGGTGTCTGTATTGGGCTCGACTAGGAGCTGATCTCAACAAGGTCTGTTGAGAAACAAGTTCAAACACTAGGAATTGCTCTCTGTCAGCCTCTAATTGCTGACTCTAGTAATCATCAACTGATGAGATATGAAATTTGGATCAAGGAACAGCTTAAGCAAGTGAGTACTGCAACAACAAAAATAGAGAATTCACATATGAACATTATTTTTTGCAAGAATGAATCTAAGCTCTTACTCTGCCACTACCATGCAATAGCACTAGTTATTTTCAGAAGTGGGGTTGGAGGTGGTTGTACTCGACAGAGGGCTTTGCTCCAACATAGCAAGGTGCAAAGGATTCAGTTTTAGTCTGAGCCAAGATGACCTACAGAGCCAGGTCTTTGTGCCTGCTTTTTCTGTTGCTGACTTCATTTATGGGTATGTGCACAGAGAAGTTGTGCAAGCCTGGTAATGTGTTTGCACATTTGGAAGGCAGTGGTGCAAAACCACACTTGAGTCACAGCTGAACACACTTGATGGAGGAGACGTGGATACTTTTCACTATATTTAGATCAGCCTAGATCTTCTGAAAAAGCAAAAACAGCAAAAAGGAAGGAGGACAGAGAAGGCTGGTAAAGAATAGTTCATAAGAGTCTTTCATAAGGCTGTTAAAGAGTAATGAAATGAAAAGGGCAAAGAAAATATTAACACTTACTTTGCACTCTGGCTGCATTCACGTGTATCCACTTTATTTAGAATTGGAAATCTCCTAAACTTGGCAATGTAATGGAAGACTTAACAGAATGCCTGTAGTTCCGGCCTGGCCTGTATCTGTTGGAAGAACTTGTTGAAATAATATCTCAGGGTCTGGCTGGAGGACATTCTGTGGCAGTAGAGTTTATATCCCTATTGCTTTCTAGGTTAAAAGGGAGTAATTTAAGGCCTGGACTAGAACAGGCTCTTTTATAGAGAAATAGAAATGTCAATCCCAATTCTGAAGTTCACCCCCAAAGGGGATCTGGAAACAAATTTCTGAAAGAAGCAAAGCAGTGTTTTATGGGCATCTTCCACCTTCAAGAATGCTGAATACTTCTCATACCTTTAATCAAAAGTAAACCATGAGAGTAAAGAAAGGAGATTTACTCAGCCATGCAAGCAGAGGCCAGGGATGCAATGCAGCACCTCCAGCTTCTCTCTCCACTGGTGCTACGATGGCATGCGCAGAGTGCTCAGAGCAGGACAGTCCTGCAGGGTCTCCCTTACATCCTCTGAGCTGCTCCTCTGATGATTTCCTTTCCTTCCCTACCCTGCCACCTAGTTCCAACCTCCAGAAGTGGGGTCTGCCTCCAAAATCCCTACAAGGAAGCCCAACAAATAAGGCTGCCATTCCTGCATTTCTCCGAAGTTGCCAACAGTGCCAAGGCATTGAGGAAGGGGTGCTTTCTGCTAGATCCTCAGCTGGATTTAGCAAAATCACAATCTGGAACTGCAAACAGCAATTCGCAGACAGATTGTGGGGCCTTCAGTTTCAGAAGCAGTACAAGATATAAGTGTTAATTTGTGGTTAAGGCATATTTATCTGGAACAGCACTGAAGGGTGTCTTGGCCTTTCCCATAGCACAGTACTGAACTGCCAAAATAGAGAGGCATTAAAAGTTAATAAAAAGGTCTGAAACACATTAATTAAAATACTTGGAAAACTTTGCAGTTTGGCTTTGTACCATAGAGCGAGTATGTGAGAACTTGACTGGGCTTGCCTGCCTCCCTAGCAGACTGTCTTGACTTAATACTTACAAAAATATCACCTGGCGCCTGATGCCGTCTTAAAAAGCCCCTACCATGTCAGGTACTGTTGTAATTTGCCCTGGAAATGCATCTGAAGCAAAGGAATGCATGAGCACAGCTTCAGAGCTCAAAGAGGGCTGGTTGTTACATAAATTGACGGGTACTGATGGCATTTTGTTTGTTTTTACCATCAGCCCAAAGTTTCAGGGGCTGGTAAATTTGCCACCCCACTCTGGTTCATCCTGCCTCTGGATGGACGGATGTTGTAGCTAGTGCACCCAGAGCAGCCTCTGCAGATACCACATTTTCAGGTGTCCTGGACATCTCTGGAACCATTTCAAGGAAAATCCAGCCCTGTATTTGACCTCATTGTTCTATTTACTCACCACACTAATTAGGCCGGGCAGAGGGAAGGCCAACAAGACAGGTAGGATGGACTATTTGCATAGCTGCAAGCGGCTTCTATCTGATGGAGTGGAGTGGATTGAACTATAGGTGGATTGTGGGTCAAGAGGTTGTTTGAGTTTCACATTCATGGATGCCCTCTCCACAGCCAGTGCTTTTGTCAGCTGTTCCACAGCATTCTGTGCTGCTGCTCAGTCACGAACTAGGGGCTGGATTCAAGCTCCCAGGGATCAGGATCGCTGTGGTTCTGTGTCCATGTGGCACCCTGAGGACAAACTCTACAGTGCTTCAGTGAAAGTGCCCACTGTCCATCTCAGCCTATGGCCTGCCTGAAGGCCTGAGCCTTGGCAAAAATTTGTCAAAAGATGAAGCCGTCTTTGATCTAGTATTTACTTTTAGGGTAAAAATTAAAAGATATATGTAGCACAAGCTTGGGATTCTTTGCCTAGACCTTGATCCTCTTACCCCACCCATTTCTCTGGGATACCAAGCCTCTGGCTAACATTCCACCACCACATTTGGGATTATCCTGCTTCATAGTGTTTATCCTGCCTCCTTTAAAATGCAATGACTACCTTGGGACCATGACATTGTATTGAATTTTTCCACTTATCATAGCATCTATGAGTCCAAGGTGTTGGAGTTGGTGGCCTTTGGCCTTTTCCCTAGATGAGCTCTCAGAGTTTTCAAGTATAATAAAAGCAGCATTATGGGTTTTTTGAAGGTAGGATGTATTTTACTAAGGAAGGTAACTAGTTAGCACTTTTCCTTTTGCCTAGACGGAAGTGTGCAATTATGCAGCACTTCTTCAGCAGTGGATTGCTGTTCCCAGATATGCTTCATTTGGGAGCCTGCTGTAGATTAGAGCTGCATGTCTCCCACCCTGCAAAATCCCCAGGCAGGGCTATGTGGAGGCACAGGACAAGTTCAGAACAGGCAGGCTGTGTGTGGAGGCCACTGGGACCCATGTAGCACTACGTGTAATGAAGACAGGGGAGAAAGGATTTTCAGCCTTCCTATCCACATTCTCTGCCCAAAATGACTTCTGCTTGAAGAGCATCACACAGCCAGCACCTTGCTTAGTTTGGGTGACTGAACCCAAAATCTCAGTGGAGGAATCACACATTAGCATCCCTGCATGGCAACCACAGCTCTTGGGACAGTCCTACCTGTAAACACCACCACAGTCCTCTGCCCCCTGAAGCACAGAGTGCCATGTACAACCTGGTCACAAGGACCTCACTTCCTGGCAAGAGGAGCACCCAGCTTCTCCAGACCCATTCACCTGTCTTTTCTTCACAGGAACCTCACCGAAAGACCTCCTGATAGGGAAAGATCACTGCTGAAGAGATGGAAAGGAGCCCACACAGTGGAAGATATGCACAACTCTTCCTTCTACAACTTCTCTATTATTAGTAAAGAACAAAGAAAGAGCAGATGTGTATCTGATGTGTTTACATGAAAGCTGCAGTATTTACTGATGCTTTTAAGGTCATATTTTACTTCAGTCAAGCATAAAAAAATGTAGAGAATATCTTGCAGTTAGTTAGCTAAACATCTCCTGCCTTTCTATTGGCTAAGACAGATACTTACAATAAACTTTATCTGGGAGACAGTTCAAGGAATTGGCAAGAGAGCCTAAAATCCACTAACTCAAGGTCACTCAACCACTCAAGGAGTCCAGGCTGACTGAGGAATGGCTATAAATGATCACATTTGACACCGATTCAGTGGCTTGTGTAAAACACGAGTGAGTCTGTACACATGCTCCTCTGGGAGAAGCACTGCCCCACACTGACAAGCTACAGGGGCTTCTATGAAGAGACCCAGACTCCTCTGGGCACAGAAGGATAATTTTCCACCTAATCCCTGAGAGTTCTAATCAAAGCATGTATATACACAGGAGTTTGGACAAATCTATCACCTAACCATTCTGGAAACACAGCCAGAACACACCCTGGATACTCCTGCCATCACACCAAGTTCTGCCAGGGAACATTACCTCTTGTCATCCTAGTACCTTTCTGGGAGCTATGTGGGCACCATCACTATGGTATCCCAACATGTCCCAGCAACCAGTGAGATGGGGAATTTTACAAATAAAAGACAGCTAAAGTGAATGACCTGTTTTCTTGAGGATCCATGGTTCACATTAAAAAACTTGGGTTGCTTGAATGGAAATTTAATGTTTTATTGACTGAAAACACCCTTCTTAGCAAATTTACTCTCAGGCTTAGCAATTAAAGCTCCCCACCTGCATTCTGGGGTGTCAAGAAATCACTTGGATGGCCATGTTGTTCCCAGTCAGCTCTGACATCTATGGCCCTGGTCAGCATGGAGGCAGCATACTAACTAAAGGGTCCAATTCTGATCCAACCGTTGTCCAGTTATAGTGCTACTTGAAGCTTGCATGGAAAAATTAGGAGAAAAAGCAGAGAGTCCCCTTTTGTCCTTCAGAATGGAAAGTCTGAAGTAATTTTGCACTGTTGCATCCCTGTTATCATTCTACATTGTCCACCATATATAAAAATTGATGTAATGTGAGCTGGAGCAAAGCCTGTTGGGAGGTACTTACACTAAAATAGAAACCTCCTACACCAAATGAAACCAATGCTATGCATGTGCTAAGATCTGTGTGAGAGAGACTGCTTGTAAATATTCTTTGCAGTCTGCGTAGGAGTTGTGTGGAGGCAGCCTGAAGACCTCCAGCAGCAGAAAAATGAGATAAATGGGCATTTATTTGGCTGAGCGTCTGGGGAGAAGGTTTTTAATATGTGCTAGAAGAAAGTGGAGATTGCAGTTATCAAGCTGTGTCATGATGGACTTAAATAATAAAGGCCTGAGCTGCCTTGTACAGCTCCCATCGCATGGAGGAGGGTTTCAGAAAGGTGAGAAAAAATCTCTCTCACCGTATCTTTCCTCTCTTTGCTTGGCAGCACTCTGTGGTTCTTAGCTAAAATCTCATAGAAAGATGCCACAAATTTACTGTGCACAGCAACTTCCATCACATGGAAATACCCTTCCCAGCTGAAAGACTCCATATTGCAAACACAATTCAGCAATGGGAACCAACCATACCCTCGCTGTTGTGCCCAGGGCTGCTCCCACCAGCGGCGGCTCCACGGCTCCTCCTGCCCAGCTCTGCTCCGCCAGCCGCTGCCTCTGCAGCATCACCTTCTTCTGCACTGCCCCAGGCACCTTCAGTCAATTTCCTGTTTATCTGGAGCTCACACTTCCAGCCAGAAAGCTGAAGTGTGACCAAGCAAGAAAAGGAGTAGGAAAAAAGTTACTGACCTTAATTTTTCCAAAATTAAGTAAATGTGAGCAATTTTTTTTTCCTTATGGAAAGTAGGCTTCTTCCCTTTCTTCTTTTTCCCTCCCACCAATATCAGACCCTGCAGTTTCCAATATCTTCCCAGAGCCAGAAAACATGTGCTTTTCTATATTTTTTTAAAAATATTAGAGTCACTGTTCAAGAATCCAATTAAGCAATTTTCTTTTTAAAAATCATACAAAATCCAACATTTAGGATAAAATATTTCAAATTAAAAGCTGCATATTTCACTAGTGATAGCTAACCAAAAATAGAACTATTGAGGAGAAATTTCAGACATCTCTATACTTTTCTAACAAAACTTAAGACCAATGGAAGACCCTTCTATATTAGAATAAGGATTGAGTACAAGCTATTTAAAACTATTACATGGGTTTATTTTGTTAATTGTAGAAGCTTCATTGCTCCAGAAAGCTGACAGCTCATGAACATTAAATACAAGCTCATCTCACGGAGACAAGTGTCTGGTTACATTTCGTCTTTGTTTCAGCACAGCATAGAGGTGGCTGGGTGCTCATAGAAATGTGCCTGGCAGCTGGACGAGAGCAATGGGAATATTCCCATTTATGTGGAAGGTATCGGGAAAACTGATGTCAGCTCTGGAAAAAAACCACAAATCTCTACTTTGTGCATGCTACAAGTTGTCAATTTACAGCTGTAGCCAGTTATACTAACACAATTAAATTGCCAAGTATGGGTGCACCTAAGAAGGCTCCTTATGTAAAACAATGGAGCATTTTCTGTTGCTGGTGTAATCTTGAATTTGACAAGCTGACCTGAAAGGTAGGTCTTACTAATACCTGCAAGAATACAGTCATGCAGGATTTCCCCTACAACAACAGCCCCCCCTGGTCTTTGGACACTGATTTCCATCACTTTTCTGGATGTGATAGGTCATGGGCTGACAAATGACATTGCAAAGGAAGCACAGGAATGTCCTCCTGGGCATCATTGTACTAACGCCCATAATTTAACTTCAACAGTATCTTCTCTGTGGTCTCTCCAGAACGGGAAGCACAATCATCTTTGAAATTATAATGTCCTGTAATGTAAAATTAGTACATCTGCATTTGAACCTAGACACCTAGGTGTTCCAGGCCAGGCTGGATGGGGCTTTGAACAAGCTGGTCTAGTGAAAGATGACCCTGCCTATGGAACAGGAATTTGAATAGATGATCTTTAGAGGCTCTTTCCAACCCAAACCATGTCACATGCTTACACTGGGCAGTGAATTTGGCCGTTGCTAAGGGAAGCAGCCTGGCGTGATGGACAGGCCCCCAGAGAACAGAGATAGGACAGAATTGGAGATAGACTAAGAATTGATCCAATGAGTTCCAGCCTAAGCTGCAGAGAGCTATTGGTCAGAGAGCAGAGCAGCCTGAACTTTGAACCAATCACAGGCGCTTACCCGGGAACATTGAGAGGGGTATTTAAGGTGAAGTCAGAAGAATAAAGGGGCTTTTTGTCACAAGGACCACAGAGTGATGTGTTTTCTGTCTCAAGCACAATGCCCTTCGGAGGTGCCCACAAAACCATTCTGTGATTCTATGATCCTATGATTCCATGGTCTCTTCTCCATTCCAGAATTCATTTTAGATACCTATACATATAAATACATGTGTGTACACACATACGTGCACAAAGATATGTGCATTCACTGGCCAAAATGAGACTTCAGAAGCACTGGCATGAGCATGTGCAAGTATTGCTATTAAAAATATATACAGCATGTTTTGTTTCTTATTTCTTCAAGGTAGTGTTATTGCTAGTCTGGCATCCCAGCATTTACTGGGCCATTCTCAGCCTTGCACATGAGCACACACATATGGGGATATGTACCCAGAAAACAGCACTGGCTGAAGACTGAATAGGATTTATAAATCAATCAGGAATTGCATCACTTCCTCCTTGCTGTTGTGATACTCCCTGGAACTTGGGTGTTTCAGTAAGGAAGGATTATTTCTCAAATTTTTGCAGGGACAGCTGTAAGCTTTGATTGATTGATTGATTGATTGATTGATTGATTGATTGAAATCTCACCTAATCTGAAATAACATCAACTCACAAAGAATTGGAAGAAGTATGGCAGGTTGGTACCTCTGCCCTTTGTAAGTTATCCATTGTAAGTTATCATAGGTGAATATGTAATACAAATATAAATGAATCTATTTAAAACATGTTAGCCTGCTTGCCCCACACTGTTAGAAAGCAAGCCTATAGGGCACCATATCTGCTAATCTGGTGTCTGGAGTTATCTGTGGACAGCTCTGTCTTTTACCTTTGGTCTTATCTCATGTCTGTCCAGACTATGAAATGTCCAGACCCTTAGCTGGGCAGCAGTTGCATCCCCCTTCACCTCATCCTGCCAGCTGAAACAAATCAGACACTTGACTCTCTTCTCATAACATAGGCTTTTCCATCCCCTGCTTGCTTGTGATGCTCTTCTCTGCACCTTCAAGCAATCCCTTGGGAAAGCAGGCAAACACAGCTTTCCAGCTGACATTCAAAAGAGTCCTGAACCAGGCATTAAACCTGGCCTTGCTTTTCTGGTCAGCCATATGTTATACACACTGGAATGATGCTTCCTGTGCATCAGTGGCTCACAGTCATGCTGTGACTGACTAATGCAGCATGATGAAGCTCAGGCACCAGCTCATGGGACACACTCCCATCCAGCCAGTCATCTTCCCCTGGCAAATGGCTGTATTCCTGTATTCATAGCAAGTGGTGCTCGAGAGCTGAACATCTTCACCCTTACAGCAGCCAGCCCAGAGCCCATAGCTACTGCTCCACTATTATATTTCACCACATTTCTGTTACCAGTATGGTGTCATCAGTTTATGTTACTGCCTCCTTTTCACTTCTGGTGACACAGTTGTGAATAAAGCATTAAATAGGTCCATTGCAAGTCCAGTCCTGGAGGTATTTCACCAGTATTTGTTTCTGGCAGGCTTGTTCTCATTCAGTCATGACCCACCATTATCTTCCTACTTATCAGTGCTTTCCCTATATTGAAATTCATGCTTCTCCAATGTAAGAAAGAAGTTATTTGGTTTATTTCAACATCTTAGTGCAGATTGCATATGCCTTGCCTGAAAAGGCCAGCTATCTTATTTTAAAAAAAAGGCACAATGTTAATTTGGCATGATCTACTTTGAGCAAATTCATGTTGTATTTCATCCCATTTTCAGTTACCTACTGTCTCTTTCCTTCAGCATAGTCTTTATGTCCAGATGATTCACATACTGAATACATGAGCAGGAGGTGAAAAGAGAGAAAAAGTTGGTGCCCAATTTCCCTCTGTTTCCCCACTCTGCTCTGTATCTGTCACACTGCAGTCATTGAAATCCATGGAGGCAGCCAAAAACAGAAGGAACAAAACAAGGAGTAAAGTCATGAGCTCACACATGAAGCTCTCCCAAGGAGCGTGAACTGTGAATCCTTCCTGACAGAATCTGTTGCCTCAAATTTGGACCCAGAGCCCAAGGGGCTTAGTCAAATATCTTACATAGAGATGAAACCCTAGCAATTATTAAAAGACAACTAAAAGAATTATCTTTCTTCACACTCCATAAACTGTTTTCTATCTGGGCTAGAAGGACATGAACTCCTTGGCTGAAGAGCTCTTGATCAGTGCACACCATAGATTTATCAACATCCTCTGTACAATTTAGCCACCGTCCAGAGCAGATACCACTGCAGGTGAAGAACTGCTCTTCTGCACCAGGGCCACAGCTGCATCTTCAGCTTCCACAGTGCCTCTCCATTGCAGAGACACACCACTTCTGGGGAATGTAGTGATATGTGGATACAGTTTGCTTTCCACACACTGCATTTGGAAGTAGACAGCATGTCAAAGCTCTTGTATACACTCCATGCCAAGCAAGAGCAAGACTGGCTGGAATAGGTGCTGGGTTGGTAAGCAGGGAGGCTCTATCAGCTTGTTAAAAGGATGGTGTCTATCAATCAGGGCATGTGGATAGGTAAGCTGCAGACACAGAGCAAGGTTTAAGGCTCTGCAGCTCGCGGGGAGTGGCTGTGTGAGACTGCACCTGGCAGGTGCATCGTACCTGTGGCCAGCACTGCAGAGCAGCACAGCACCGGTGCAGCCCGGGGCAGCCCTCCTCACCCTGCCCCCTGGGCACACAGGCATTTGTCACTGCAGCAGCACAGGAAATGCCAGGATGTCAGTGGTTAGCTCACCATCAGCCTCCACTTCTCATCCACACTGGAGAAGCGTGGGGATGAGTGCTTCAGAAGGGCTGCAGCCCAGACAGGCAAAGCCTGTACACCCCTCCAGCTGGGTAGCAGTATGGGAGACAGCAACAGTCATCACTTATGTTCCCAAATGACCCAAGAATGAAGAGGTGGGCCCAGCCTGCCAGCTTAACTTTCCCAGAAGACTGGAAAAGGAGAATAAGGGAGAAGACAACTACAGTCCTGCCAAACATGTCCCAGCCCGGGCTCCTCTGCATGTGCAGCTGCTCAGGGAAGCACTGCAAAGCTTTGTGAGCAGCCTGCCAAGCACTGAGCACTGCCTCAGGCACCTGCCCCTCACTGTGCTGCCATCCTCTCTGCTCATTCCTGTACACCCAGCTCTTCCACCACAGCAATTTAGAGAAACAGTGATGGGCCTGCTTCCAGACACCTCCTGGCTGCTGCTGGGGCAAGGTCCACCCCAGGAATTAGACCCCCAGGAGCAGTGCAGTGACATCCTTTCACCCCATAATTTGTACATTTCTTAGCCTTAAGCTATGTCTGTGCTTTGCGGATCCCAGCTCCCAGGAAGGCATCCTCAGGGACCTACAGCAGAGCACAACATGCCTGGGAAGTGCAGTTTAAGACTGATTAGTCCTTCAAAACCATTCCACACGTATTTATAAAGCTGCTGTTTCCTAAACTGATAGGACTTTCTGTGAGTGCAAACCGTTCTAACATTCAGTGAACATCAGCAACAACAGAAACAAATGACAGCTTATTCATGTATAACTGGTATGTTGAACGGAACATAGTTTATGCAGTTTAAAAAAAAAGAAAAAAAGTGCAGTGGTAGAAACAACAGCATGAAGCTGAGGCAGCAGAGGTTTAGGTTAGATATCAGGAAAATAGATATCTATTTTTCACCTAGAGTGTAAGAACAACAGGCTCTTCGGGGAAGTCATCATATCATCAAGCCTGACAGAGTTCAAGAAGCATTTGGACAACACTCCCAGACACATGGTGTCATTCTTCGGGTATCCTGTGCAGGGCCAGGAGTTGGACTCGATGATCCTTGTGGGTGCCTTCCAACTCAGCAGATTCTATAATTCTAAATAAAAAAACAATTCTCACTTCATCTCATTATGAGCTTGAATTTTACAGCTGACTATCACAAAACAGAGTAGAACCCTTTAGCACTTTTGATACTGTATAATCTATAAAACCCTTTATTTAGAAAGAAAACTTAAAACATATTGAGAAGACAGCTTTTTCCTTCCTGCTGTGAAATTAATGTATTAGCTCCCTCATGGCCAAGTGGTAGAGAAATATAAAAGTGATTTTGCCTAAATACTGATTTGTCTGTTGCACTTTGTTAAGTAGAGCTGATACATCACTCCTGGTGCTCTCTTTGGATAATGTTAAACAATAATGAGGCAGAAAATGCAGACTTCAAATAAGGCAGGACAATAATACTATAATAAAACAATTGTCTCTGAGTTTCTTTAACAACATTTATTGTTAAACAACTGCACTGAAATCCACTTCAGCTTACCAGCTTTTAAATGAAACAACAAACAGTCCCAAAACTGTTGACATTTTGACTATGACTTTTAAAATACATTCATCTCTATAAAGGTTAACCTAAAATATCTTGAGAATTCTCTCACTTTCTTTCAATTTATTTAAGTCCCTCAGCAACCAGGACATAGTCACTCCATATAAACCATGCCTCCTAAGTGCTAGATTTGAAGAGGATCTTGCCTCAGCAGACACTGCATATCGTGGCAAGGGACAGCTCTTGTTTTTCTTGACATTTTCGCAGCTTGGCATTTCAGAGAAAAAAGAGCTTGTTAAACAGCTAGTTAATATGCTGGGAATGACCTTGCAAAGAGAAAACAGCACGAGAATAAAGTTCTCATGAAACTTATGTATGTCAGCTTGGATCAAATGAAAAAGGATGGAAAAGGGTGCGGAGTGTCCAAAGTTCCAATCCACCCTCTTCTGGCTTTGCCCAAGGAAGCGGTCAAGTTGCCTTCCTGTATAAGAAAGAGTTGTATGGCCATATCTTACATATCTCTGTGCTTTGTAAGAAGGCTGGTGCCCCATGATGGCCACCCTGCAGGCTAGGGTCCAACAATAGCCTTCATTCCAGTTAGTGATCCCCAGTCCATGCTGACCATAGCAATAGGAGTTTCTCCCACTACGGAGTTTGGTGGCAAGGAATATACCATGTTTTAATTTTAAAAGATTGAGAAACAGAATCCGGCATGTGGAGAAAGTCTTTGGAGAAGATACATCTGTGGTCTGAGACCAATCAGATCCCTCTGTCTTGCTACCACTGTTCAAGTGGAGAACATGCCCTTAACCAGAATATATCCTCTCCCTGAGGACTTAATACAGATGAAAACTTCAGGGACCAGAGTCTCAGATGGTACAAATAGGCATAATTTCATTAACTGAACCAGCTAGACCTTAATCTCTGGTTGCTGCAAGCTGCATTTGGGATACTTCTTTTCCTACACTTCCCGGATGACTATCATCCTTCTGACCATCATTATATTATGGTAACCACAAAAGAATGTTTTTCCCCCTAGACAGAATCTGACCACAAAACAAAGAGCTGTCAGAAGCCTCAGGAAATCAGCTGGTCCATCATCTACTCTGCAGAAGGATTAGCTGTAGTTGCACTGTAGACTCGTTATGTATCTTCAGACACCATAGCCTATGGATATTCCCAGGAGTTTTGGTTTTAATGGCTGGGCAATTTCATTCATAGCAAGACAAAAAGCAGAGGGAATCTGAACCTTTACAGGTGCAGAACAGATTTAGAGGCAGCTGCTTACTAAGATCCCACCTGGATATCAGAGTGGGATTGGGCTGGGAAATAGCAAGGAGCTCAAACTACACACTTTTTTGTGTTTGTATAGGCAAGTGTAGCAACTGGCAACTGGCTCTGGCTGCTGCTGTCAGTGATATTCTGAAAGCTTGGAAGAAGGGGAAGATACTCTGCATGGTTGGGCCAAGAGATTATTTGGGTTCAACTTTATATGCATGGACTAAGGACTCAACAGTACTCTGAAGCTGTGGGAAATTGATGATCATTCTCCTTCTGCATGCTGTTAAGTTGACTGTTACTCCAACTATCACTCAACTGTATCTTAGCTCTCTCCAGACTATTTTTTTATCTGTGGCACTGTGTTCCTAATGGATTAATGCAATGATTTAGCAAGCACAAAACTAGCCACAAGTAACAGACTGAGATCTATGAAAGATCATTTCTTCAAGTAAAACCCAGGAAACTGAATTACTGAATGCAAAGACTCCTCCAGGGAGAGTGTTCCTGCGCAGAAGAAAATAACTGCCATTTTTCATCTGTTCTACCAACATTTTATCTTATACTCTGCTGTAGTTTGAAAATGAAACCTATAGCAAGACGCCAGACCAAGTGTCCTGACCTTTCAGTAACACCCCCACAGATGAAAAATAGAATCTAGTGTGCTGACTGCGTTGTTGACATAGACAAAAAAGAGAAATCCTTCTTGCCACTAGAACCACTACCATATGGTTATGAATTTACTTTAAGTTCAGCTAATCATCCTTCAGTAACTACTAGCCTAATCTAATCTCTCCTGCACTTTAACATCCAATTAAAAAGACATATACCATGATAAGCATAAAAAATCAACCAACCTGCAGTAGCACCAAACACATAAACACGTCCACAAACCTGAATGGGGAATAACACCTGACAGAAGTTCTCACAAAGATGATGTTATCTGTCATTTCTCTTGGAGCATCCCTGTAACTTAAATCAGAGTAGAGCATGCATGGACTTTCTCCAACACATACAAACGCGCAAGTCATAACCAAAAAATTTCAGTCAAATTTTTCTGGGAGATGCACAGGGAGATGCTATTGTGTGTTTTTAACTGCTCTAAAGGCTTGGTAGAGATATTTCAGTGGAAGTGCTATCCTTGAGTATTTCTTCAGCCCAAAGAACACAGCTAGTAAAGTACTGAGGCTTGTGGATGTCCAGGATCCAGGCATTTGTAAAAGCATGTCCAGGCTTGTGTGTGAAAGGAGAAGGAAAATAAAGCCATAAAACAATACAATGTGTCAAGATATCAATCATTCTTTCCAGCAATTACACAAAGCCTACACTTTTAATTAAAATTAAATTATAATAGCTCTAGACCATTGACCCATGTCAGCAAAGACAGTCACCATCTTCCTGATGGGGCAATGTCAGACAGTGGGTTTCTGTTCTCCAGGGGGTCAGTTGTAAGCTGAAGATCTCTGCTGAACCACCACTATGTGTTATTTGGAAAGCAGCATCCTCCTCATGTGGTGATGTGGAAATGCAACAAGAATTACCATAGCAGCTCATAAAAAAGACCAGGACACAACTAGAGGGCCAGGCTCCTGCTCCTGTAAGGGGGGTGATGCAGTGATCCCATGAACTGAGCTAGGATTACAAGCCACAGCCTGAGATCCTGATCCTCTCCTCTTTCCAGCACTTCTTTGCCTTCTTGAAGTTCACAGTCTTCTCCCTAAGGAGATACTTGGCTGAGCTGAGCACTACTTTTCCCCAAAAGGAAACCAAAGGAGAAGGCAGAGGTGACTGGCACCCCGTTACATGATAATTTAGTGACTGGTGAGCACTTGCCCACAAAGTGGAAGGCTATCTATCAGTTCCCCCTCCTCAGCATGATCATAATCCAGACTTTCTTCTGCCCACTTTATATATAACATCAGCCTTTTTCTCTCTTCCTGCTCCAGATCTGCCTTCCTCTTTGGGCCCAGCCCCAGTGCTGGTGGTTAGAGAATACAAATCGTAACGAAAACCATGGGTTTGAATGCCTTCAGGATGGAACGAGTATTAGATCCAGGTGCTTCCCAACACTAACCAAGAATGTCAGCCATTATGCTTGAGTGGCAAGCAGAAGTGGCACCAATAAGGACCACATCCTAATGATGGCTGCTACAGTGCTTTGTGGTGATCTCAGAGAACTGCGTGGGGGCAAAACCAGGCTGTAAAATGGTGGACTTCAGGTTTCTTCATGCTAAAAGTCTAGATGCTAAGGGAGTTTATGCATGCCTACTTTCTCCATGAAATCCCTTCATTTCCTGCATGTCTAGGAAATACAGGTCCTTTACAGAATCACAGAATATACTGAGTTGGAAGGGACCCAAAAAGATCAAGTCCAGCTCATAAGTGAATGGCCCATATGGGCATCAAACCCACAGCCTTTGTATTAGTAGCACCAGGAGCTAATAAAGTCAGGCTGTGCTGAAGAGAATGCCTTTTGGATTGCTTTCTGGAGGTAAGGTACCTATATTTCACCAAAATCCAATTTCAAGCACGCTGGCTTTCACTGAAAGTTGCTACTGAAACAGATACCCAAGAGTTTCATGTCATAATAGCAACCGATAGTCTTGGTTTATTGGGATAGGAATTAGAAGTGGTATTAAGTGTAATTTTAAATGAACCCAAGCTAAATATGAGAAGACAAATATTGTCATTCTGCCAGGGTATTTCAAATCGTGTTATATGCCTGGTTTTATGCATTGGACCTTAGGCTTTAAAGAGAGAGGTATATACTGCCTCAGGAGAGTTCAGCAAATCCCTTTTTCTAAAAGATGTAACAACCTAATTTAGCCCTGGCTACTTTCAATTCCAAGAGTTCATTTTGTTTGCTGAGTGTTTCCAAGTCGGAAAAAGACTCAGGAAACAACATGAAAAACGCCTTTTGTGTCACAGCACCTCTCATGCTAAAGCCCAGGCACACACACAAGATCAGTGACATATATGGTGTACAGTGGACCAGGGAGCCATATCTTTCAAGGGATCTCCTAAGATTAAGCCTCAAAACATTCTGCGTGACCTTGGGAAAAGCACTTCATTTTTCTCTGGCGAGGTCTATTGTATAAATTAAACCCTGCCAGGGGGATGTTCCAGGGCACTGGAATTCAATCCTGTATAAACTGTTGACATAATCCTTGGCATCAGTTTTGCTGAAGCCAACTGGCAGAGTCCCAGACAATTCCCCACAAAGCCCAAGAGTCAGCACAACCCAAGGCTGCTCCCAGCAGATGTGAAGAAGGCCAGCTCCTCCACTTTGGAGGGAAACTCAGGAAGCACAGCCTGCTCCATGCCAGTCTCTGTGCTCAATGGCGAGCCTGGGCATGTTTTGTTCATGAGTACAAACACATCTGATCCACCTGAAATGTGGATAATGTATGTTTCCTTTATAAAGACCTGCGTGATTTCAGCATGCAACTGCCACTATAGATACTGCATACATATAGCTGGACTCCCCATAAGATTATCTGAAAGCACTTGCAAATGAACTGTCTTTCCCCTCTCTGAGTACCAGGGAACAGCTGCCAGAAAACACATCCTATAGGAATTTCATGCTCACACCTACAGGTAATGCCTGGCAGAAAAAAAACACGGGAGTAACACAGTGGCCTATGGGGCAAGATTTCTAATTTCCTGTTTTGTAGGTGTAGGAGAAAAGATGTTTATGCATTGCTCTCCTCCCTGTGAGAGAGCAAGGTGGCCTTGTCTATCGCCAGAGGTCCTTTGCTTTAGCTGATGCTCTCTTTCCCACCTGGAAATCTTGCCATGGCCATAGGAACCATCTGTGCTTGTGCAAGTGCAAGTGATGGATGCACTTTCAACACTGCAACAGCTTTGAGCCAACCATCCTCTCTTCCAAAAAAGACTCAGTTGAAGAGCAGTTGGTGATGCTGCAGATCTGCTCTAAAGGCCAGTAAGCAATAACCTGCAATTAATGCAGAAAAATAGAAAGGAGGTAGAAGCAGAGAGAAAGCTCCCATCTCCTTCTAGAGCCACTGCTTCCCTTCATCCTTGCCAAGTATTCTGGAGCTCTTCACCCTGTTTGAGCCTGTCACTTGAAAACATTCTACTTACAGATCCTACCAGATGCACAAACAATCGGTATCTCCTCCAAGTGCTTTGGACTTCAGTGGGTTAGGAGCTGGGTTGAAAATTCAAGTCATATTTCAGTGAAAGGCAGTCACTTGTGGCATGGGACACTGGAGCTTTGTTACAGCTCCTACTGGCATTAATTACCAGCCTCCACAGTCAAGGGCTACCTTTTTGGCCAAACGGACACACAAATGATTGACTATACTAAGCCTCTTCTGTTTGCTCATCCTGAAGCAGCAGGCTCTGTCACTCTCCCACACTCTCCTGCCAAACAGAATTGAACTGGCTACTCCTGATTTAAAGTAGTGCAACTTTATATTTAAGTAGTCTTTCTAATCAAAAACTATACATATATTTGATTAGTAATACAGGATAATATGGTGTGCAATACGATACTGATACTTTCAAACAATCCTATTTTGGAAATGGGCCATTCTGAGAATTTTGTTCCCAACAGCATATACAAAATTTCCTTCAGAGTTGTCAGCCCTCACCTCTGTACACACTGTGTGTGCAGGTGCATTATAGTCCACAGCTGGAACTATTTTTATAAAATACTATCTGTGTAAAAAACAACAAAAATCAAACTGATGATAATTATTATCGCAGTTCTTTCTCTAAGATTATGGAAGAAATCAATCTCTGATAAAGTAAGACACTCAGCTATGTCTTGAGCCAGTAAACAGTTGTCTAAGTGTTCACTAGCCCATTTTACAGAGGGGTTGTGTTTGCAACAGGCTTTCATCCTAAAATCATGCCCTCTGCATAGATGATGCTGCAGCCTTCATCATCTGCTGGTCTCTCATCTCAGTTCTGAATGAAGGAATAAAATTTTGCATGCACACATAGAAGGACCACTTCCAAAGAAATCTTACAGCTGCATATAAGACAGAATGGTTCAGTCAGTGGAGAATGGATGGACTGGCTGTAACAGGACTTACTCAATCACCACACCTCTCTCTCTTCTGACGGCAATATAGAAGTAAATAATGATCCTATAAAAGCTGAGTTTGGCACTAGCTTTGTATAAAAAATGAGGATGCTTCATTGCTCTCAGAAATTTTTAAATTAGATGGATTATCAGCTACTACGCTACATTTTAAAGTGTTCTTTTGGCCAAGTGCCCCTGTAGACTGTAATGAATTGTCCAAAACCCTCTTCTCCCCACTATTTCCAAAGCTGAAACTTTCTACAGCATTTGCAAACAGCTGCACTTTTAAGAAAGGCAGAAATATTCTCAAATTCAGCTACATGTTTGGCAACCTCTATCCCAGACATTTACAGGACTCCAGCCATTGCTTCTCCCCCCTCACAAAGAGAATTGCTTTTGACTGACAGAGCTTGAATTTCGACTCAGCCAAACTACAGCACAAGTACATGAAATCCGTGGCCAGTTGGCACCAGCTCAGTCCTGGAGTTGATGGTACCTGCCCTTCAGATTTTCCAAAGGAGAGTAACCTTGCGTCACACTATTCAATGCCTCTTTTGTTCTGGTTTTAATCCTGTGTCCAGCCATGGGTTTATGTGACTCCTGAATTGCTGTCAGCAGGAAAGATGCCACTCGATGCCATTTACAAGAGATTCAGCACCTGCAGGCTCAAGCTGTGAGTCAAAAACAATTACGGGGACGTAAATTATGCACAAGGCAACAAAAGCAAGCATATTGGAGTAATGCCTATCATGCAGAGAAAAGCCAGTGAGATGAAGGGAAGTGTTATTAAGATACATGAGAAAGAGAGAATATAGGTATATAGGCTGAAACCAACTCCATTTTTATTTTTAAAAAATTTAAGTGAAACAAAAATGTATTCGGTTTATTATAGAAAAGGAGACAGTCGGTCCAAGTCGCACTATTTTCATAAGGCAAGAAGATTAAATGGTATCACTTGTTTTTGGTGGACCAGCTGTGGAAGAGGACGGTCCGGGGTGGCTCAATCGGCCGCGGCTGGGCGCTCAGGAGCTCCCGCGCAACCCGGTGCAGCCATTTCCCGTTCCTTCCCCAGGCCCTTTCCCGGGATCCCTCCGTGAGGCGGAGCGAGCGGGAGCTCCCGCGCAGCCCCCCGCAGCCACTTCCCGTTCCTTTCCCGGGATTCCTCCGTGAGGCGGAGCGAGCGGGAGCTCCCGCGCAGCCCCCCGCAGCCATTTCCCGTTCTTTTCCCGAGATCCTTCCATGAGGCCGAGCTCCGTGAGGCGGAGCGCGCTGCCCGCTCTGGGCGCCATGGCCGCTTGTGCCCGCTGCGGCGCAAGGCCGCCATCTCGCGGCTGCGAGGGCAGCCAAATGGCCCCCGCGGGGGGAGCGGGGCTGTGAGGGTCTGCGGGTCGGGGACAGCGGGGGCTCCGCAGGCAGCGGGAGCCGAGGGGCTGGGAACAACGGGGACATAAGACCCACAGGATCGGGGTCGGCCTCATGAGTCAGGGCCGGGCTGCGGGCCTCCATGAGCAGCGCGCCCTTCGCCTGAGGCGAGTAGAGCAGCTTTTACTTCACATAGAAATTGACATCTTCACGGAAAATTTAGTAAGGAAAATTAACAAAACAAAACAAAAGTGTGGGAATTTCAAAACCGCAAAGGCAGCTCTACATCTGGTGGGAAGAAAGAAGGGCTTTCTCGCTCTCTGCTGGCTCTGTAACAGCCAGATGCACTCTGGTGTTATTTCATAGAATCACACAGTCAGTTAAGACTGGAAAAGGCCTCTGAGATTATCAAGTCCAACCTATGACCAACCCATCACCATGTCAACTACACCATGCACTGAGTACCATGTCCAGTCTTTCCTTAAACACCCCCAGGGACAGTAACTCCACCACCTCCCCGGGCAGCACATTTCAGTGCCTGATCACCCTTTATGTGAAGAAATTCCTCCTAATGTCCACCCTGAACCTCCCCTGGCAGCTCCAGGTGATGTCCTCTTGTGTCGCTGGTTCCCTGGGAGAAGAGGCCAATCCCCATCTGGCTACAACCTCTGTTCAAGGAGTTTAGAGTGTGATAAGGTCCCCCTGAGCCTCCTGAGAGCCTGCAGATACCATGTAGAGAGAGGACTGCTCCATCTCATTTCCCTGCCAAACTGCATTGCTTTGAAATTTCTTGTACCATTTACCTGCCTCTGGCTGAATTTCAGCTTGAAATTTTCAGCTTGTAAAAATAGTTGGGCCAGGACCAGAACCGGTTAGGGGTGAAACACTTCTTGCCCATGTTAAAATCACGTACATTTTGTACAAACCCCACAAATTTGTGCAAACTTGAGTGAGTCCTTACTTTGAGGCATGAATTTGGTAAGGAGCCAAAGGAATGTAACTTCAGCCCAAATTATTAAACTGTTAAAAGGCGTAGAAAATGTTCTTCTCAGTATGAAATTTTTAAGGTTTGGCAGCTAAAATCCTTGGAGATGTATTAAATTCGAGCATAGGACCATCATGTATAAAGGTGACTTTCCCTTCCAGTACTGCCTTTGGGTGCTGCAGGCTGCAGCTGTATGGTTGGGTGCCTTGAATTGCCTCCATTAGGTGATCTGTGTGCTTAACTACCCCTAGTGATGGTTCACAGAAAGTGGCAGCTCAGTGCCATCAGCTCAGGGACTGTCACACCCTTCGCTCTAGCAGAGGTGGGTGTCATACCAGAGATGTTTCAGCTGTGACCCATGTCGCCCATGTACCGTGACCCATACAGGTGTGGATATGAGGTCATGTGGTGGATTTGTTTTCCAATTTGGTCCTTTAAAACCTGGGCAGTTAAACATTCACAGAAGTTAACATTAAGGTCACAAAGCCACATAAACCACTCCAAAACACAGAGGTTGACTGTACAGCCATAATTCCAGCCCTTGTGCATCAGCATTACAGGGTGAACCTCAGACTTGTTGCTTTGGCTGGATGGGGTTCAGTCTGTGGTACCCTCTATGTCACAGTGACGGAAGCCCTGGGCATGTAAAGATCAGTGCTGTAGCAAGTCCATGTGAGACTGAAGAGACCAAGCCAGGGAGTCGTGCAGCTTCGTATTGTTCAGGGTCTGAGCATGAGGAGCTCAGGTGCAGCCAGACCACAGTCCTGCCTTCCCATAGCTCCCTATGCCCTGCTTCCTCATGGGCTTGGCAGGCTCATGTTCTTCATGGGCAGGAGCAGGACAAGTAGTTTTGTGGTCTCTGAGAGGTCAGATGTTTCTGAACCTAAGGCGGACATTAAGAACTCAGCCTTTTCTTCTGTTAAAAAAAGTGCATCTCCAAAATAAGAGAGATTGCTAATTCATACAAACATGCCTTTTCAGTTTGCAATGAGCTCTGCTACTGAGAGCTCCGAGACTTGGAGGAGAACAAGGACGTTCAGCTTCCATCGAGGAAACCAGCTTTCACCCACCACAAGCACACGGCAGTACAATCTTAGAAACGCGGGCCATTGCATCCCGCTTGTCCCGGTGAGCCATCAACGGGATTTGCCTTGTCCCGGAGCAGGAGCAGCTCCTTCCAGCACGGTCAGAGCCCACCCCCTGCTGGGGGCTCGGCTCCGGCTGCGGCTGCGGCCGCGGCCGCGCTCCTGCCCTCCAGCTCCGCAGGCTCATGGCATTTGTATCTGCATTGTACAGTTTCCGTCTGGCTGCACAGCAGGCAGCTCTCGGGAGCACAAATACCCGGCTTGGAGTTGACAGCACGCTGCTTTCCTACACGCAGCCGTGCTCTGCTGTCTCCAGCAAAAACTGGCGAGAGACTCAAGCCGTTAATTTTGAGAACTTGTAAAAAATTTATATCAAAAGAATCCTTCCCTTCTACATTTTGTTATATGCACATAACAATGAGTTTGGTTTGTTTGTTTGTTTGGGGTTTTTTAATATATATTTTTGCTGTTGTTTTGGAGTTCACTCAAGACGTATGAATATCAGACATCATTGCTATAGCTCCAGTGGGGAAGCAGCATATCTGGAGGGTCAGGGAACTCCCAACCTCTGGTTGCCCTGGTTTCTTTCAGTGAGGAGGGAATGCTGAAGCAATGAAAATTATCAGCTCTTTGTCACTGGAAATCTCACAAATTTGGGAAGTTACTAAGCTGTGGTTTTGGGTAGACTGCGTTTTATAGATGAACAAGAAGAAAAGAATGCTCAGTTTGTGTGAAGTTAGAGACCAAAACTCTGAAAATGATAGCAGAGCTCAGGAAAAAACCTCTGGAGTGGGTTGTCTGTAAGGGCCAATAGGGTGGAGAGGAGGCACAGCAGATAGCGGAAACATTGCTTGTGTAGGTTTGACTTCTTGGGTTTTTCCCATGAACACAAAAACAATTTCAAACCTTGAAACCCAAGTGTTTAGTAAACTGCAGGTCTTCCTTTATGTATCCAGTTGTGATACATATGAGAATATTGCTTGTATTGACACCAGATTGACTGTGGGAAGGCAGTCCAAATATGCTTCACAGAGCTTGTAATGAAGGCCTTGATAGTCCTATATCTAGAACAAACCAGAAAAATGCTGTCAATTGACCAGTTTCCTTTCAGACAAATTCATAAGATCATGTTACCATGCAGTTCTCATGACAAATCAATAACAGGCTGTGGAGAGACCTCCTGTGAGTTTCCATCTTGCCTATTCAATAGCACAAGGATTTTCTCTGGGAGCATCTGGTGGGAAGGCCATTTCCACTGTAACCTGAGATTACCTAGATTTCCACAAGGCTTCCACAGGAAACTGCTGCTCCAGGAGGTCCCACAGATCAGCTGCCTAAGCAGAGTGAGTCTTCCTGCTTTACTTCTGTTTGCATTGATTTTCAAGAGTGCTCATGTTTCTGCCAAGGCTCACTGGAAGGAAGGCCTGCAGGGCTTTAACCATCAGTTTGAACTGAAATTGTGCTGACTCTTGGACCCACAGGATATAATTTCTGGTCAGCTGTAGCCTTTCCTGCATGCCGGCACATTAAGTGGTGGCTCTCTGCATTTCTGAGAACTGTAGGTTATAATTTCTAGTAAAATCTACCATTTCTTTCTACTTTTTTTACTATTCTACTGTTTTACCAGTGAATCAATAAATGATTGGAGCTCCAATGTCAAACATTGCTGTACCTTGCCTAGAACTCTGAACTGGCAGCAGTGAGGAACTTCCACCTGCAGGACTTGCCTTACCTTGTACTTCTGTTCTCACCTTTGGCTTGTCCAAATGTAGTACCCCTGGGGCAGGAGCTGACTTCTGCTGTGTGTTTGTCCCACACCCAAATGATTCTGCTCCTTAAACAACAGGGCTTCTGATTCTTTAACATGTTTTCATAATCCTATGGGAACCTTCAAGTCCTACTGGGGTAAGAAGTGCCACATTGCCAAACAGCCTGCAGGCTATGTGGTGGCTAATTTATTGGCACAAAATGACAGGGTGACCCAGTCTGATCTGAGCCATAGCCTGCTACTGGATACCCATCCAGGAGGTATGGGGTATTTTTTCCAAATTTTTTGATTTCCTGGTTTGGCAGGATTCAGGTTTTTTGATAAAGTTACAAACTCAGTTGACAGGCTAAACCAAAGTAAGGTCAAAGTATACAGAAATTATAATTGGAAATAAAGGTTGGCAACTCTGAAATAAATACCAATTTTGACCTCTGTATTTTTAATAAAAGCAAGACATTGAATTCTACCTCACTTCCCACCAGCACAGCTAGCAAGAACCAGAACAGCACATAACTCTGAGTAGTCATGCACATGCATAGGTAAGAGCCAGACACCAAGCAATGTTCATAGCCCAGTGGAATGGAAGTAGCCTTCAGCTGGGGCTTCAGGGTACTGCTACCATGTAAATTAGAAGCAGCTCCATTCTGTCTCCACTACAAGTGATAAACAAGGCATGGAAGTGGTGAGGTTGAATTATGTCATTCTTGAGCACAGTATGTTCCTTTTAGTGTGCTGAAATTTGTTCTACTGGCTTTGGAAGTTAGCATGCAGGTATTTCACGCTTTTGGCTAACTATGCATTTGTTAACTTCTCAGATGTCGTGTGAAGGGCCTGCTCTCTGTCTTCTCTGAAGACATGGCCATAAAGACTATGCTAAAAATACAGCCAAGACAAGCTGTATTTTGCTCCAGATGTGAGCTGCCCTGATTGTAACTCCTGCACACTGTTAACAGGCTTCAGTAAGTTGGAATACCAGCATAAAACACAGATTTCTCTGAACTTAAAACTTTAGTGTTTTTACAGCGTGTTATGTTTCTGGGCAGGAAGTCTTGATTAGATGCCAGGTTGGTAGGATATTCAATACCCCCCTATAAAATGTTTATAGTTGGGCATATCTAAGTGTATCTTTCTGTTGCTAAGTGAACATGATTAAAAGAATCCCCCATCTGAGAATCAATCAGGCATCTTCAGAGTGCAGAGAAATTCCTTCCAATAAACAGTGTGAGCATGAGAGAGCCATTCCTATCAGGGCCTCAGATCCAGAGTTCCTCCCAGTATCTTCAGCATTTCCTGGTGTATAGACGAACTTTAATTTAGTTCATCATTTTAAATGACAGAACTGTGACTGAAGCTATGCACATCATTAACTTTCACAGTATATACCAGAAGCTTGATCCTACCCTAACAAAGGCAGATCCTTAGTGGTTCTAGTATCACAACCACAGCAGTAACTAAATGGCAGACATCAGATAATTTTTCATAAATATGTGCTGTTACAGTTTTTCAGAAGTATAAAATTTGCATGTACATTTGTAAATTATGTATGTGGCTCGGTTGCACAGAACAATGTATCTTCTTATACTAGGTAATATATTTACATGACACTATTACAGCTATAGGGTTGTAGACTGTTAGCTTTACAAATACCCTGTCCTCATTCATATCTTATAAGGACATGCTAAAACATCTCCATTATGTAGTTTGCAAACATGCCAAACTGGTGTATAAAATATACTCCATTGTTAAATGATCTTACTATTCCATGAGCAGGAATCATGTGATCATCCTCACATTAAAATTAGCCTCTTTATACCACTTTTACATTCAAAAATATTTGCTCATTTATACAAGCTGAAATAAGCTTTAGAGAGCCTTTTCAAAAGTATCCTTGATTTCCATTTGCTACCCATTATTGCAGAAAGCCTTTCTATAAGCTGAGTATCTTAGTAAGGAGACTTGACAGAGCAGGCACACAGATGTGCCAAGTGAGCTCCTCCCAAAGCTGCAATGTCCTGGGGGACAGGCCAAACCTCCCGTGAGTGCCCAGCTCTGGGTGTTTTTCAGTTTGGCTGCCTTTGGGAGTCCCATCTGTTGTTCAGTGTCTCAGGCCTTGCAGAAGCACATTTGACTGAGGAGCAGATCCACAATGGCTGTAACCCCTGGCTGCATGGTGGCTGTGTCACTGCCATGTTGCAGCCTGGGTGCTGCTTACAAGAGGTCACTGATGACAGTGCATTTGCTTTTGTCACAGTCTCTTTTTATGTGTCTCAACCCCCCCGTAGAGCATGGCACATTGAACAATCAGCTAGGCAAATTGGACCCAGGAGTGCAGTAGAGCTATTGCAGAGAAAGGCAGCAAGCTGCGGGGAAAGCTGCATGTGTGACCTTACAGAGCACTTGTCCTTTTATGACTGGCTGACGCTAGCGATGCTCTCAGGAGGACAGTGGCATATTGACTTCTGGGGCGCTGGTACCATGCCACTGGAATTCTGCCACTGTAACTAAGGAACTCCCTCAGGAACTCCCTAACCTCTGAGTTAGGTTTAACGTTTTGCAAAATGCTTTTACTCCCAGATGCACTGGTAAGGATGTCCAGCTGGTCTGGATGCACAAGACTTGACAGGACACACACTACACAGCCAAAGGTTAATAAAACTAAGGTACAAACTTAAAACCATGTTTGTTCTTTGAATAGTTCACCAGATAATGTGTTTTTCCACCAAATTAGCAGCAGGTGAATTATCAGGGTTCTGCTGGCTTGTCTGACATGAAACCTGCTCTGCTTGAGGAAAGGAAGAACTTTCACACAGGGGTGCTAGAGAACATGCAGTTGGGGAGCACTGCTACCTCACTATTAGTCAGACAGAAGAATGCCCCTCTTCACCATAAACTCCAGTTCAGCTAGAACACTCACTCTAACAGTCTCTGCCAGGTTCCCTAAATACTGTCTGTGAGAACAGTGAGTAAGTAGAGAACTGGGTGCATTTAGTCTGCTGTGTGCTTTTAGAAATGTCTTATGCTGCAATCAGTACCTGGACAAGGTAAGTTGTGAAAATCCATTTCCTTGGCACCCAACAGGCACTAATGCCCATGCAAAAGAGCGTGTTCTGTTCTATCCCAGAAGAGATAGTTCTGTTGAGCTCCAAGCAAGCAAAAAAACACTCTGCAAGCCTAGGATGATGATAAAACCAAGGGGAGTTTTGATGTTGACTTTGACCAGCACAAAAGCAGACCCTTTTCGTTAGAGACTCCATGGTGAAATTAAATTGTCCTCCTGGTGCTCCTGCTGCCCCTTGTGGGTAAAATCATGTATGTTTTAGCCTCTGCCTAAGCCTAAGGCTTTAGCTACAGTTTACCTTTATTCTTTGATATAACTCCTGCCCTTAGGTGCTTTGCCAGTAGCTTTCTTAGAGTTTAATGTACCATCTTCAGCCTCACATTGGCAGGACTCCTCAGCTCTCTCTCAAAGTTCATTAATAGAGAGGATTATATATTCATAAAACATTACAGTGCTTTAGTAAGTGAAAAAGTTAATAGCAGAAGGCAGTTTTGTATATAATGCTGTCTCTGCACTATCATTGTTTATCTCTTTAGAGGGAACCTGCAGTATCTGTTGTAAATTCACACAACAAAGGAATACTTCCTTTCCTGCTCTGTCTATACCAGAAAATACAGGGTAGCTGGCTGGAAAAAAGGTAGAGATACAGGAATAACCATAAGTGAAGTGGTCAAGAAGCTAACAGCATTTAGTGTGCACAGACTGAGAGAAGAAATGAATTTATCCACATCCAGGGTTCTGAAGAACTGATGTATAAAATACAGATTTTTAAAATTTAGGAGTGTTGCGACCTGACAGCAGAACAGTAAGCACCATGCTTACTAGAAACAGCGTTTTTACAATCATGAGCAAGCCTTAGAACAATTTTTGAATGAAAGAATAAAAAATTATGTACATTAAATGATTAGGGCAAACACATCTGGTATCTCTCACTGATTTCCGAGGCCTAACTTTTTTACCTGGATGCTAAACTTTCAAGCTATCTTGCTAAGCCAGGTTGATCACTTGCAATTATTCTTGTCTTGGACTGCACAAATATCCTTAGAACTGGGTATCAAAGTGAATAAGGAGCCAGCACAACTTGGTGAAGGAGTTTCTGGATGGGAAGGAAAATAATATTGGCATTCCTCAAGGTGTTGTGACTGATAATCTTAAAGATTTTAATTTATTACCATGGTACAGGTGAGAAAGTTCTGGAGTTTTGTCAGCATAAAAGAGGGAGGGAATATTAAAAGCACTGCATACCACTGGTGCCTAAAGCAGTTCAAATAAGGTGGCATTTTTTGGGCAGAATACAAGGCGTATATGAAAATAGGAGCTATTTGGAGGTTAGATGTCAAATGCAAACAGTTAATTAGGCTTCTTTGTTAGTGATACAGAAAGAAGAGTGTGGAGGCGGAGAGGAGAGCCCCACAATGAAAGAGCCTATCTCTCTCCCCTGGAGGGAAAGCCCTTAAGGCCCTCCCTCGTTGTTATGTGAACTTTTACTTTGCTCCCGACATGCCTTTCTGTTACATGTTAATTTACTGTAGCCCATTGGCCCTTCCCCCCTTGTACCGCCCTTGAGCCCTTAGACCATTTGCTGTTGCTCTACCCCGCCCCTCTGGCTATCCTATGTCTACCCTGCTCACTCATACCCTGTGCGCCAGTTCGTCCGTGGACCCTTCAAGGAAAGAGGAATAAAGCTTTGCCTTGGAACCCCACAGGCATCTCCTGTCTCTTCCCTCCTCATGCCGGCCAAAGCAGGATTCACAAAAGAGCTGAAATCACTCCCCACCAGGGAGCGAACCAGAGGACTGTGCTTTGGGAACGTCCTCCACTGGATGCTTCTCCGGAAGGTTGCGGCACTCCACCACCGCCCTAGGGCTCGCCGCGACAGAAGAGCACTTCTGGAAGTTCAGTCTTGCTACTTGAGAAAATTTATCTGGCATGAATCTCCTGTGGGAGGTGTCTCATGCACTCAGAAGGTAGATGTGAAGCCTACTGTTCAGTCAGCTAAAGCTGTGTCAGAATAGTCTTTCCCTTAGAAGAGGATCTACTCCAAAAAGGCCACCCATGGTTTTGAGAGTGCTGCAGCAAGGAGGGAATGCGGCTAGTGATGGATTGACCATATCATGACAATGATGGGATGGTTGTGAAAAAGGCAAACAGATACTTTATGTATCCAAAAAGGTTTTTCTAAAGCAGAGTACTGGCTTATTCCCAGGCATATATAACCAGAACTCATCCGTGTGAGTTCAAGAGACCTGTACTCAGGGAGGAACAACTCAAGACTGCACCATGAGCAGAGAAAGCTGTAACCATCAATGGGAGAATGGAAAATATCTTTATTAACAGTGCCTAAAAGAACTGGGCTTGTTTCCCCTCACAGAGTGAAGGCTGAGGGGGCCTCTGTCACCTTTCACCTTTTTAAATGTGTCATAGCAAAGGAAGAGCTTTTAGAAAGGATCATAGTCTGGTTAAGAGTAAATTTTAATTCAAAATACAAATTTCAGAAACTATCAGAGCTTTTGGTATTGTCCAATGACCATTTCAAAATGTTGCTTGACATGTTTGTAATCAGGAGTTCTTTTTGTTTGAGTTTTTCTCTGAGATAAATATCATAGTGAAGGGTCCTACAGAAACAAGAATGTTTCACTATTATTAAAACATGAGATCAATGAGATCTTGCTTTATTTCTGGTTCAGGCTTCAATATTGTACCTTCTCAAGCACATTCTCAGTATCAGCCTATTAAAAAAATTTTAGTTATAAAGGTTATTTTCTGATAATGGATGAGTCTTGGTGAGCTGCTAGTCTTGCCTGAGAAATACTTACCAGCAGCTTACTCCCAGGAACTCCTGTGCCCAAGAGGCAGGATGTCAGGGAAGTTCTGGTGCTCAGTATACATAAATGGCAGGGTGACATTAGACATTAGGAATCCTTGGTAGGCAGTAAACTGGTACTTGTCTGTGACAAGCTACCCTCACAGCCAGGAGTTGCTTTACAAGTCAGCCTGTGTTGGAAGCTGAATGAGTGAATGATGCTTCTGGACTGCTTGCAAACATGCTGACTTGTAGCCATCATTAAGAATCAACCTCACTAGACTGGGTTCAATGTTCAGTGGTTCAAGAAGTACTTCCTTTTATGCTGGCAATTCTACAGCTTCCTCAGGTAGAAATTTGCAAGTGCAAATAAAGTGGAGGGAAGAAAGGAGTCTATTAAAATTTTACTTTGAAGAATTGCAACCCAGTTCTTTTCGTGAACTTTTAAAGATCTTCATTTCAGTGATTGGTGTTACCTTATGTTTGATTAAAGTCTAACATACAGACAGATTAGAGCTGTGAACTCAAAGTGGCTGCCACAGATCAGGACTGTCTTCTCCTGGAAATACAGTACAATTGGTCTTCTCTCCTAGTACAACAGGGTAAGTCAAGGATTTGCAAAGATAAAAAAGATGGAGGCAGACTCTTCTTGAGAACCCTTTCTCTGAAAGGAAGGGTGAACTGGATGAGACACAACAGCACAAATCACTCAGTTCACCGTTGTTTTCCCATCACCCTGTTCCGAAGGATCACAGAGACATGGGCAAGTGTGTCTTGCCACTGGTAGGATGAACATCTGCAGGTTGGGTCCTGTAAGAAGGATGCCAAAATGCTATTTACGTTGCAATTTTCGGTCTGACTCTATGAAAAGGAGAGGATGTAATAGAGTTCTGGGCCATGAGGCCATATAATGGCTGGGCTCTCAGGTTTTCCAGTGGTATTCTTGATGGGTCTGTTGTTGATGCAAACATCTTTGGGTACGTATTGGTACCCAATACAGTGGTGGCAGAACTTGTCCTCTGACCAGTACTGGAGGCCTAAAGTTGAGTTTGCAGAATAGTTCTTTTTCCTCTCTGCACCATTATTTTCTGTACAGAAATGTAAAACCTTCTTCCTGTTACATGCTTGTGAGATTCATAGAAACTCTCAGATATGCTCCTTCTCCACCTCATGCAAGTCAGGCTCAGCTCTTAGTCATGCAAGGAGGAGTGAAGTGTTGTCTGTCATATTTTGATTTATCTTTGTATGGCTTAATGAGTGCTGTGGTAGTGCAGGTTGCTCAGAATTGCTGTTGGGGGCATTGTGAGAATGCAGTGAACTTTTGCAGTTTTCCTAGAAAGTAGGACAGGAGCAAAGAGGCAGCAAGAAGCAGCTCTGCAAGGCAGTAAAGAGGTGTGAGACTCCTCTGCGGGGGCTCTTCCTCACTGACTCATCTGAGAGCTGTACTCCCACGTTTCATTTGAAAATGAACCTCTACTCCTCCCTCGACTATAGTTGTCCCTAACAGTGTTGGCGTCACCTTTACACCTCTTTCTCTCACAAGTGTGTGTGGGTGGTGCTAGCTTTGCACATGAAAACACTGGCTAGTGCTCAGCCTTGTTCTTTTGTTCTGGTAGTGGTCACCATCCATACGTTTTCTTTTGCATTGTCAAAAATGTTTCCATTGTGATAAACGTAGGGATGGAGACTGCTTCGAGGTGAGGTGCTCCTCCTGGCACACAGTGGATAACACCAGCCAGCAGAGACACAGGGGGAAAGTCTCTGCTCTGGAGCTCCAGCACCTGCCTCACTTTTTAAACACCCGTGAGACAGTCTTGCATTACGTGTGAAATGAATCCGTCAAAAATGATGATGGGAACATGGATCAAACTGCCAGATGGAGGAAAGGCATACTTACAAGGCTCCTTGCTAATCATACTGAATGTTTCAGATGGGAGTGCAGTGACTCACAGAAAGGAGCTGCTCTTCTGTGCTCCATGCAGGTGTACTGATGGTGACAGCATATTGCCATCCCATGTGGGTGGTGGCTCTTTGAAACATGAAAGGAAGGAGTCAAAAGACCTGGAAATCTGAATTGTAGAATTACTTATCCTTAGGTTAATTCAGTCCTTCAAGCTTTCCATTGTCTTCCTCAGGAGTGAAACAAACATTCTGATTCTACAGCTGAATGTGATGGCCAAGTCACAACTTGGCAAGTCTGCTACCTGGAGTCAATGGCCTGAATCCTATATGCTGACTGCAGGCACATCCCTTGCAGGGAATGGCCTTTCAGGGATGTGACAGATGTGACCTCACAGTCACCTTCCAGCCATGGGCCCTGCTGCCCATGAGATCCATGTAAAGCATCAACTTGTATGGAAAATCACACTATGAAAAGCCAGTGTCCAAAAAGCAACTTTCTTTGAGTAAAAGGAGGGAGTCATCTGGGGCATATGCCCACAGGGTTTTCACTCTTGAGGTTTTGGAGGGCACAGTCTCGTTTTATCCTAAACTCCCAGCTGCATGTTGCCCTCTTCCTTTCTCCATTAGCTGAGGTACTATGAAGGTACAGCCTTTCCAAATTGCCTACCACATATTCCCCCCTTGAATCTGTCATTTCCCCCCAAAGTTCAGAAACTCAGGCTTGTGCAGACCCATTTTTCTATTTCAGGAGTCAAACTGTCTGACTTCTCTAACAAACCTGTGGCTTGAGGTTGGTAGAGATATTAAGACTCATTTCAAAGACGTTAACACCCATACCCTCACCAAACATGGAATTGTTTGTAGAGACATTAGCACACACCTTTCCTATCAAACTCACATAAACCTGTAATCTCTTAGAAAGTTCCTGAATAGTGCTTAGCCTTTATGGATCGAATCTTTATAAAGATTAGAAGCAGTGAGTTGAGGCATCTCTAGAATCACAAAATCCTGCTTCTTAACCCAGGACCATTTGCTGTTAGAATGGGCACACAGGCAGCAGGAAACAAAACTCAGCCCACCGCTCCTGCACAAACAGGATGCAGCAGCAACACACCCAGAAAGGTTTAACAATATCTCACCTGAAAAATGAGTCAACAGATCAGTATTTTGAGGAGTGAGTAGAAATTTTCTGTTCCCAGGATAACAGCACTAAGCAAGGCTGAAAAGTGATGTTTTCTATTATTGTGGAAATGTAGTCTAGTCTGCAGCATCCAGGATGGTTGTTTTCAAGGCTGATTTCAGCATTACAGTCAGAGCTGACTTAATGATAGTTTAATATCCTTCTCAGTTGCTTTTGTCACAGCTGCTGCTTCATCTTGGCAAGCATGTCACAGGCCAGTCCATCTTCGGGCCAGTATGGTTTCCTCAAGGATGAGTCCTTTTCAGACATATCCAGTGCAAAAAGTGGTGTCCCATGTAAAGACCAAGATCAGGGTTGCAATATTCAGCATGAAAAATACACAGGAACTCAGTGCTAATTGGAGAGCTATTTCTGTCCACAAATGTTTCATGGGTGGTTTTGGGGTTTTTTTCTAAACGGTAAAAATAGAAGGCATGATGCTGAAGAAAGATATGCTTCTTTTAGACACTGGAGAAATTGTGCAGTAAAAATTAGCCTTTATGCAATGATTAATCCTTGATTAGGGAGGTATGGGTCTCTTTTAACACTGCTTGACTTTTCCACAGGAGGTTTGGAGGTTTTGTATTTATAAGTGATTGTTCCTGCTCACACAGAAAACTTCTATCTCTTCATCTGCTTCCCTGGAGACTTCTGAACTTGTCATCAACCTGATATCCCAGTCAGAGGAACACTTCCCCACTGTGCAATGAAAATTTATCAGCTTGTCCTTCAGCATGTCTCAACAACTCAGATATTATTAACTCATCTTTCAAGTGATTAATACTTCTGGGTGTTTGAGAGGCATAACTCTGGTACTTGTGAGGTGCTGAGAGGCCACAGAAAAGAAGACAGAAAGGGAATGCAAACTGTGACATTTTGGATTGAGGGGCAGACTAACTCTGCTCTAGTTCAAATCCTGTACCCACTCCATCTGGGTCCCATCTTAACTGGCCTCTGTAGCCCCTGCAACACAAACAGCAAACAGCTCCTTTTAATCTCCTTCCTTTGTGTGACAATCCAGATCTTTGGATTCTCAAGGGAGCACATCTGAGAAGAAGTCATTTAACTTAGAGCTGCCTAATTATAGTTATGTTGACAGCCCCAGTTGTAACTCCTCTGCTAAGAGATTTTTAGTATTCATGGGTAGGCACCTCACTGGTCGCTGCAGAGTTCCTGTCAGTCATGATAATTACTAATTTGTTTTAACTTGCCTCAGAAGCATTCCTAGAATTTATGGCTGTGCTGTGAGTTGACACAGGCCTTGTTATTCCAGCTTTGCCTTCTACTATGACAGAGGTATGGCAGAAACGCAACATATATTGTCATCATGGCCTGTCTATAAGTGATGCAATAAGAAAATGAATGACCCCAATGCATAGATGTTTCAGCCATGTGCAACACCCAGCAGCACCTTACTATGAAATCACTCCTAGGATTGCTTTTGTGGCTCTGCCTGCATTTTGAACAAACACACTGACAGGTGTGTGTATATAATTTTCCAGAAAGGCTGGTCTGCCTGTCCTTGCACGTATGACTGAGGCAGCTAATAGGGCTGCTGCATTCAAATAGAGTCAGGTCAAGCAAAGAAGAGCAAGGCAGGACAAATGATAAAGACTATTTCAGTCTTATTTCAGCCAGGCAGGCATGGGTCTAGTGCTTTTATCCAAAAACTCTCATATCTTGCTCCTAAATTGACCCTGACATCCTTGCAGAAAGCAAAGTTGCTTCAAAAGATTGTAATGCCCCCTGTTACAGCAGGGAATGTCCACAACACTGCTCCACTGGAATGCAGTGGTACCAGTAAAGAGCGCCCAGATCAGGTAAAGCACAGGGCAAGAATAGCATAAATACAGAAATCTGTGCTATAATAAAAGGCTGATGTTCTAACCATAAAGTTGGAAGTTTAGCAAAATTTCCCTTACCCCCTACTACATACTGCATGGCTAGCCTAGACCGTGCTTTCCCCCAGCCTGTACACCAGGACTTCTTCACAGCATGTCCCTGCCATTGGCCAACAAGGCACCCCAGCAACACTGATGCCTGTGAACTGCTCCCCCACAAGCCTCCTCCTCCACTTCCCACACAGCTTTCTGCCTCCCACAGATGTTGAGTGGCTTTCTAAGACATGAGGAGCATGAAAGAAGCTTTCCAGCTTGGCCCAGTAGAGCTCCTTCCTCATTTTGTCTCTAATTTTTGCACCCCTCTAGTGCTGAGCCATGGCTGTCAGTCTGGAAAATGCAGGCAGTGAAGTTCCCTGAATCCCCCATGCATGGCAGAAGATGGGGATTTACATGCAACACCTCAGCTCTGCTGTGCTACTGGTCTCAGGAGAGTTCCCCAAGCTGTGATTTTTTCAGCTCTGGTGCCCCTGTTACCCTTGTGTCCATCCTGACCAGAGGCAGTTTCCTTGCACACCCTGCTTCAAGTCCTGAGCTTTTGGAAGTGCTGTGGGCATCTCTGTTTAGTTGTAGCAATTCCAACAAGAGTATTCAGGACATTTTTCTCAAAGCTGGGCAGGGAGGGGTCCCTGGTAGGGAGAGCAGGCTTACTAAGCATGTGGGCTACCCCAGTACAGTCATCCTGCCCAGATCAAGATTTCCCTCTGTCAGCACCAGCCCTTTGCAGGAATACCTGGGCCATAAACCCCACAGAGATCAGTCCCAAAGTCTTAAGCATGGTAGCCATTAAGAATTTAAGACTTTAGAAGAGGTTCACTCACTGTGTCATATTACAGATAATGCTATTAATTATTTTGAGTGGGTCTTGAAGCAGTAAGACTCTTTGTGTTCCCTGCAGGAGAAGGCTGCTCCATCAGCACTGCTCTGGCTTTTGATGCTATTGTTTTAACTCAAAGACCCATCATACAATCAGTTCTGCTACTGGTCCTTGAATCCAAAGAATTTCCCTTCCATCAAACAGAAAGTTTAATTTGATGAACAGACAGACGTTTCAAAATGTGACCTTTCCCAAGGTGAAGTACTCAGTGGATGTATTATTTATTGGTTTTCAATTTTTCCACAGGCAGACATGTCTATTCTGTCAGGAAGGTTAAACAAGAAGATGTTTAAAAATTCATTTAAGTGCAAATGCAGTCCTTACTAGTGTAGTAATTCTTTCTCTTAACTACACATTTAAGAGCAAGATGTGCTTATACAGGAGGATAAATGATAGCTTGTCTGAGGCAGGACTGACAGCTTGTAGATATCCACTGCTGGCTGCAGGTGCAGCTTAAATTGTCTCCAGCCCTTTCCTTGGGCTCGCTTGCCATCCATCTGCTCTCTGAAATTGGACTGTCCTTTAAGTGTGGAGTACCTTGGTTTGTCTGAGCATCTAAGCTCAGGTTCTTTGGAGGGGACAACACTGAGGTGCTCAGAGCAGCTCCAGTCACACCAGCTGATCTTGCAGGGCTCTCATTAGGTGGGCCAGGCCTTGTGCAGGGGTGGAAGTGAAGGAAAGGCTCTTCATTTTGGAAACATTGCTCTTCTCTCCCTCTGGGGTAGGAGCAGAGGTCACCGTAGAGGTTACATGCAGACTTGTCTCTTCTGGCTCCTAAGTATCTTGATAATTGAGTGTGACTAATTCACAAGATTCTCTTTTCTTCCAGACCAGTGTAGCTTAAATTTTTCCAGATTGGTTAAGTAATATTTCGAACAGATGAAAGCAAAAACCCCACTAGTAGATTGTGGCAAAGTAGAACAATTTGCTGAGAAATTAGTTCATTTGATTGGAAGTAGTACATTATATGCGGTACTGAATCCTTTAGAACTAGAAAAATGTGCATGAATAATGTAAATAAGAGCAGAATTTTGTATTCATCTTTCTGGGAAAATAAGTTCTGACAGCTTGTTGGATTTGCCTCTTCTGGCTATTTATGATGGTGACTTAGAAACTCTTCCTGATTGAGTGTTCAGTCGAGTGAAAAGGAAGAATAAAACCAGCATAGGCTCTTACATGTTCTATTATAAAAACTGACAGTGCCTGCCCCTAACACAATGTGTTATTTTCCCCTTCCAAACTGAGGCTGGGCCCCTACACAGACTTTGTTCCCAAGCTCCGGCTGCTGACAACCATCCTCTGATTTACAGTGTAACACAGAATCATTAACACATGTTGAACAAGTTTAAATTCCTTCATAATCAGGAGTAATCAGTAACACAGGACAAAAATAGTAAGTAAAAACTGCAGCCCAAGTGATAAATATAGCCTGACTGAAGCAGTGAAGATGGAAAACAGCAGAACTTGTGGCTGCAAGGCTAGGACCTGTGAGTCCTCCTCTTCCTCTGCCTCCCATGTGTGCATTTATAGTCTCAGTGCAAGGTGCCATTAATTCCCCATGGACCATGAAATGGGGGTTTCTGCGCGAAGGAAAGGATTTTTCTGTAAACTCTCTAGACCCTAGAAGAAAGGGCAGGTTTGATAGCATTTGCATAGCAGGCATCACAGCCCAGCTCCCCATCTCACTTTTGGCCCCCAGCAGAGTCCCTGCATGAGCAGCCAGACTCTGAGTCTGACCGTTCCAGCACATCTTTTTCACACCCACATCACCTCCTTATCCCTTGCTGAGAGCCACCCTGGTGCATGCAGGCAGGTGGGTGATCCCAGGCGCTGCATCAGGGAGCAGTAAGCCCCTCCAGGTGCCTGCAGCACAGCACCCAGCACGACAGGGTCAGCACTCACAGTCCTGATGCAGCACTCCACTCCCTTGAAAGCCTCTCAGATGAATCAGAAGCACTGAGAGCATGAAGCACTGTCCCCTGGCAACTCCCAGAGCCCACTGTGAAGACCTCATCTTGCTGCTGGAGAAATCTGGTGGCACTGTCACATCCTCCGCTTTGGGCACATCAGTCTTTGGGAGCTGCACAGGCTGCAGAGGGCAGATCCCCTGGGGCACAGGAAGGAGTGCCTGGCTCTCTGTCTGCACTGCAAGTGGAACATGGTGAGCAGGGCGTGGAAGATTCAGAGACTTCCAGTCTTTTCCAGTTCTTTCCCACATTCTTAGCATGGGTGTGTAGAAAATGAAAAAAATTAAGCAGCTTGCTCTGCTGTTTTTCCTCTCCTGTGACCCAGGCAACAGTGAGTGAGTGTAGTGCCCATGATATACTCTTATTACCATAGAAACTCAGCCAGGAGCTGATGACTGCACAAGTAGATGCCAAAAGGGAAAGACTGTCTAAGGAATAAATCAGCTCTCTGCTAAATGGGTGCATCGTCCCTATCTGCACTTGATACGCCTTAGAAGGCAGGGGGATTCCTCTAGCACACAGTGAGAGCAAATTACACCATAGGTTTAAGTCTCTGCTTGCAAAGCAATCTTCCTGAAGGATCTAGCATTTTACATCAAAACAAAAAATTACCCACCCCTTATTAAAATTATTTTCAGCAAGGGTCTGCACTGCCCTCTGCATTTCTCCTATTTCCTTTGAAGAAAGGACATGGGGTGCAGCTCCAGCTGTGTCACCTGTGAGAGTACAGGCCTATCTGCAGTTCTTCATAACAGCAGCTGCTCCATGCAAAGAGGAGGCCAGCATTAATGTTTCACCTTAGTGAGAGCAGCTGGAGCCTCCAGGCACAGGATGCCCTTGGCAGCACATTGTCTAATCTTTGGAATCTCTGCTCTATGTCTAGTGCTCTGGGATGAGAAGGCCTTAGAAAGGACCGTGGTGATGAGATAACCCCTTGCTCCAGGCTATACCATCTACCTGAAAACCTCACAACAGCAGCTGATGTTTCATGCTCTTGCCATCACAGTGCTCCATGGGCTCTGAAATCACTGTCACACCCAGATGAGTAAGGACTGAAACACAAAGAAGTCAGCCAGGTACCAAGGCCATCAGAGGGACATGTAGCAGAGCAAGAATTTGAAAGCTCATGTCTCAGGTGAATGTAGTATGAGTCCATAGGCGATCTCAGGGTCACACATCCTTTTCTAAAACAATTAAGATCAAAGAGGGCTACTTCAAGTATATGGAGTTTTCTTCATATTTTCTTCTTAGTTTTGCCTTTTGGTAGTAATCCTTATACCAGCATTAAAACTGCCGGTCTAACATTCACCACTGTTATTCAGGGCATTCACTGGGATTCACTGTTATTCACAGGGCATTCAGGAATAGCATTCACTGATATTCATAGCATTTCTGCTTAGTATCCAAGGAGTGAGTGGGACACAGAGAAGCAGAATTAGACCATTTTGACAGTCATGGACACCACGACTCTGCAAGGCAACATCGGATAGTGACCACCCTTCAAACTCCATCCTTCCCAACAGCCCAAGACTACTCCTTTGATAAGACAGGAAAAAACATGCCCATCACTGACATTACATTATGGTGGGAAGTAGCAAAATCCTGCCACACAATCCTGTCTGTATGGATAAAAATGTTTCACTAATATTTTCAAGTGCTGTTAACAAGTACAAGGGCAAGGCTCAATTATGCAAGGTTTCCACTTAAAGTTTCTGGTCAGCAATAGCTCAAGTTCCTCTCTATCCCTACCTAGAAACCTGCAAAAGGAAAACCTTGAGTCCTGAAGCTGCACCAAAACCAAAAATATATGTATTATGGAGGAGAGGGGAACTGGTGTGTTGATTCGGAAACACACAGAACATAACTCATGTAGATGAGCTATATATATATGTATTTATTTATATATATATATGTGTGTGTGTGTGTGTGTGTGTGTATCTGCCCATTTGTGCATATAAATCCTGAGAGATCTCTCCCCTGCTGCTGTGGATAATAAACCTCTGTCCTCTTGGGGCATGAGGTGGCAAGGCTACCTGGGCTCCTGTCCCCATCTCCCCACTTTTCTCTGTCTTTGGCCCATAAAGCCACCTGCTGACATTAACAACACATTGGAGCAGAATGTCCAAAATGCTTCACTAGGAAGCCAGAATCAAGTATAAAAGAATCCTGTCACTGGGTCTTCCTGAGCTTTACTAGCAGAGAGCAACAGGTGATCATGCTGCTGACCCATTGTTTCAGGGCTCATGCTGGAGCCAGGGATGTGCCACAGAGCCAGGCTGTGTATCAGCACACACAGGACAGACATAGACTTCCTGGGTGGCCTCTCCTGCTTCCAGTGCTAGCTACTTATAGAAACCAGAGCCCAAAGGCATTGCAGTCATGGGGCTCTGGAGAGCTCTGCCAGGGTAGAGGCTTGTTTCAGCAGGGCTGCTTGAGGGAGCCCACAAAACATCCCTCAAAGCATGGACAATGGCTACAGAAGGCACATGACTGATAGTCACAACAAGAAGGAAGATGTGCTTGGTGAGAGTCAAGACTGCCATCCCAGTGCTGCCACGGCAATCAGACAGTGTAGTACTGAAATATCCTGAAAAATAAGAGTAAACTTGAAGATGGGTCTTTCATTTCCCTGCACCTGAGCTGCAAGGAGGGCATTTCTACTTGAAAGGGAAGTGAATAAATGAATGATCTGCTGCTTCTGTTACAGGAGAAATTAATAGTGTTGTCATAAATGTCTCCACAAATCTCAGTGACAGTGGCAGGAGACTATTAGCATTTGATCTTCCTTGTCTCACACCTGTGTTTCTGGGTAGCACACACCACTTGTATGCCAAAGTCTGACAGAGTGCCCACCACCCAAAATGTACCAAGCAGCGTATGTAAGTTCTAGGTTAATTGAACTCAGATGAGCAAAGACACAAAACTTTTGACTGAGTGCACACCTCATGGAAATAGAGAGAAAGAGTGTCAGTCTGGTCTGTGCTTGGTCAGATGAGCTCCTAAGGAAAATCCCTGTTTCATTTACCTCTGTCTTCAACAAATACAACCCTTTTGCCTTTCTCCTGGAGTTAAGTTGGTTTTTTTGTTTGTTTTTTTGTTTTGTTTTGTTTTTTTTTTTGTTTGTTTGGTTTTTTTTTTGCATTTCCTGACTCTTGAAGGAATTCACGTCCACTACACAGCAAGGAAGGTTTGTTTCATACAGATCACCAACAAAATCTGAGCCTGCACAACTTAAACAGTTCCTAGCTGGATGAAAAATACCATCTCTGAGTCCTTATTGCTCACGCATGAAACTCAGTGGTGAGCCATTGAGCAGTCAGGAGGTGTTGGCAGGGGAAAGCAGACACTTCTGATAGCCACTGCTGCTTTCACAGCAAAATCTGAGGGGAACATAGGCAAGTAAGTAAAATATAGTAAATGTGGCAGTGAGGAGGACCCTTGTCCTCTGGCAATACAGCTCCCATGATGGAGCTGTCAAAACCAGACTTGGACAACTTACTTTGAAAGCTAATGCGCTGTTTTACCTACTCTTCTCCTGAGGTACTCATGCAAAAGAACTTGGGGGAATGCCTTATAATTATAAGACTTATGTATATAAAACTCTTGTTGCAAGGAAGAGCCTTGTTGCAAGGCTGACTGGCCAGCTCACACCTCCATTCCCACTGGGGTCAGACACCAATAGGCATTGAGTCTGTCCAAACCCCCAGAGCACCTGCCCCTTTCTCTTTGCTGAAATCTCTTTACAACAGGACAAACCAAAACATGATACATGCCAGTCCCAAGCTTGTTTCTAAAATACTAATGGAAACAGAAAATGGGGTCAGAGACAATGTTGGAGCTTTGTATGTGACAGCCTGCACTTAAAGAATCATACTGGACAGAGTTCAGGGCAGAGGAAAGATGAAAAGGAGAAGAAAGTGGAGATAAAAGTCAGTGGAGCGGCTGGAGGGTGTGCTACAGCTGGGGGAGACTCTGCAGCTAATGACGAGATGACACTGTGCAAAGAGATTTGAAAGTGGAAGCCAAACTGGGAAGTCAGATGAAAAGCTGGAAGAGGCAGGTGCTGAAGTGTGTGTGATCATGGAAAATAGTGTGGAGAGAGAATGAAAGTGGGAACAGCAGAACAGAAAGTTTTCTGAAAGGAGAAGAGACATCTGTCATCTGCTCTATTAAGCTCAAAGGAAAGCAAAAGGAGTCAATGGCCCCTCAGCCCTCTCTGCAGCAGGTGGCTTGCACGCTCTCTCCCACCAGAGCTCTGGGGAGTCACAATTAAATGCAATGAAGTGGAATAAGATAGGCTGGAGCATTGCAGCATGGCAATATATGAAGTATGGAAGGTAGTTTCTAAATCCACCTGGAATTTGTTCCTCTGATCTGCAATGAAAATGGTGTTCACAGACCTGCTAAAAGCCAAAAAATAAAAAAGTTCAAGTTTACTATATGGTGGCAAAACATTGATTTCTGTAGCAGCAGGGGAAGGAGCTGTGGGTGGCCAAAGCCCTGAGATAGATCAAGTGTAAGCCTCCAGCCATGGACCTTGCACTCTTTGGGCTCTAGGGATCCCAGCAGCACTTCTGTCAGGTTAGTGTTCTTAGAAATCATCTTCCTTCTCAAGTGTGAGGACTTAGTGATCGCTCCACAGCTGTCTGCAGGCTGTTTTCTGAGAAACAGAGGGCACTGAGGCATTGTGTGTACTTTGTTTTCAGCAAGGCCATCTTAGTCTCAGGTGTGGAACTGGATATTTAAGCACCCACACCCTGTCCTTGCACTGATTGTCAGCCCAGTTGGTTACGGGCAGCTGCTTGCTGCTCCAGCCCCATGAGAGGGAAACTCATGAGAGCCCTTGAAGTCTCTCCTTGCACAGGGGTAACAAAGATACCTGCCTCCAGCCCGTGCACTGGGATCTGTCAAGGGCCTGCTTCCATTAAAACCAACAGCAACCTGCCTTTGGGACAGACTCTGAGCTTCCTTATTCCATCTCAAATGACGATGGGAGCAGGAGAAGTGTGGGCTAAACACAACTGGGAGCCAAATGCCTGCATCCCCTGCTCTTCTTTCAGGCACAGTAGCTCTGCAAGCCTGGGTCACTGTGGTGGGTTAGCCCTGGCTGGACACCAGGTGTGCACCAAAGCCACTTTATCACTCCTGTCTTCAGAGGGACAGAGGAGAGAAAATAGAATGAAAAGTTTGTTGGTTGAGGTAAGGACAGGGAGACATCATTCAGCAGTTATTGTCATGCACAAAGAGACTCAACTTGTAGAAATTAACTGAATTTATTACCAATCATCATTTATTACCAATCAGAGTAGTATGAGAATTAAACTCAAATCTTAAAAACACATTCCCCCCATCTTCCTGGGCTTAACTTTATTGTTGACTCTACCTTCTGCCAGCAGTGCAGGGGAACATGGAATGGGGGTTGTGGTGAACTCATCACACACTGTTTCTACCACTGCCCCCTTCTCAGGGAGAGGACTTATTTTCCTGCTCCAGTGTGGAGTCCTTCCCATGAGAAACACTCCTCCATGAACTTCTCCAATGTGAGTCCTTCCCATGGGCTATAGTTCTTCACAAACTGCTCCAATGTAAGTCTCTCCCACAAGATGCCATTCTTCAGGCACAACCTGCTCCAGTGCAAGTCCCCTTTGGGGTTGCAAATTCTGCTAGCAAACCTGCTCTAATATGGGCTCCTTTCAGGTTCACAGGTCCTGCCAGGAGCCTGCCTTTAGCATGGGCTTAACACAGGGTCTGAGCCTCCTTCAGGCATCCCCCTGCTCTGCTCTGGAATCCTCCACAGGCTGCAGTTGGATATCTGCTCCAACATGGGCTGTCTCACCATGGTTTTCAGCATGGGCTACAGGGGAATCTCTGCTCCAGTTCGTGGAGCACCTCCATCCCCCCTCCTTCTCTGACCTTGGTGTCTGCAGAGTTGCCACTATTACATGATCTCATTCTGGTCTCCTCTGGACACGATTGTTTCTGCGCAGTAACATTTTTCTCTTATTAAATACCTCATCCCAGGGGTGCTACCACCAACACTGATGGGCTCAGCTTTCCCAGGGGTGCTGCCATCACAACCGATGAGTTCAACCTTGGCCAGCCACTGCTCTGCCTAGAAGCCTCCTAGCATTGACACTGTGGGATGCAGAGGGAGCTTCTAGCAGTTCCTCACAGAAGCCAACCCCTATAGCCCCCCACCCCCCCCTCTGCCCCCCAAACCCTGCCACGTAAACCCAATACCTTCACTTCCCAAATCAGAAGTCCATGACATCCAGTGGTGGCTTTACCACCATCAGGGAGTGTAAAGAAGAGTGGATGGAGGTTCTTCCCTTAAGGGCAAATGCCTCATAGTGGCCAAACCCACAGAGAGGTTTTATTTTGAACATGTCCCATCACAGTCCATGAGTTAGCCTCTAGTGTGGCATTGCATGCTGGTGTCCATGAGGAATCTCAGGTACT